>NIUQ01000378.1:0-52040 GCA_002796945.1 Plectus sambesii
AGCCACCGTAAGTGAACACTCCGCCTCGCTTTCCATCGACCGGTCCGACTTTCGTCAGCCAGACAGTGAAAACAGGCATATCCAGCAGTTTCTAAAGTTCATTCGATTAACTTAACACTTTGTGTAAATTTTCTACTATAATAATTACTTCGCACTTATAGCCATTCGTCAAATTAAAAACTAGCACCAAAGTTTATGCGCGCTAAGGAGTAAGATTTACAATATAGTCAACTTTATAACTGAGATGCGCTCGTATCTTTCCATTTCTGATTTATTCTCATTAAGTGACCACCGCTTTATAATGCTGAAAGTGTTCAGTGCGAACATATTCAACTGTTCTGCGTATATACGATATGTTTTAGTGCGTCTTCATTTTCAGTGATGTTTCTGAGTAAGCGTTTTGTTTTGTTAGCTGGGGCACTTTATATTGAATTTTATAGAATTTTATCACTGTATTTGTTTGTTTCTGTTATTAACAACATGCATAAGATTTCACAAACCTGGTTAATGGCGTTTATGAGAGGCGGCACAACGTTGTCGACGGCGAGAGACTGGAAAGCAAGACCGAGAATACCGTCGGTCGCGTCTTGGTTGAAACCGTTAAGAGTGGTTGCTCGGCCGAACACCGTGTTAGGAATGCACAGCTGAGTAGTGCCAGTGCTGCCGAACTAAATATGTTAACAATAAATAAGGGAGGAAGCCAATATTAGCAATGCTCGATTTAATCGAGATATACTGTTATTTTCGCCGAAAATTATTGATGCTTCGATCATTTTCGATTTGGCGAAAAATTAAAATGAAGGAATATAATAAAATAAACGCTTATCGAATATGCGTAACTCTTGAAATTGTCAGGAAATAAGTTCCCTCCGCTGGTTCCCTTTTAATTAAAACGATACGAATCGGAATGGGGCCTTACGCAGTAAGTGTCTTGTGCGAGAACGCCTCCCGCGTTGGAGCCATCGCCGTACTCAATTTTCCACTTTTTGCCGTTGTCCACGAAAGTCGTCGACTTCGTGCGATCGTATGTATGCTTGTGTTTGCAGGCAGCTAAACAATAAATTATTAATTTAATTGCATCATGGATATTCACTTTACTGAGACGCTCTGTTTCCCCATCAATTGCGCTGTCTTTTATTATGCAGCAGCATTTACTGTATTTTCTGAAATTGTGACTCATACGGTCCATTTGAAATTGCACACTCTCATTATAGTCATGCTTTGATGATATACTACAGCAATGCTTCAAGTACAACTTTAGCAAAGGTGATACCATATGAGGTAGGTTAACATTTGAAGAGATCGAAAAAAGCGAAGAATATTAGTGAGAATGATGATAACGGACTCAGTGTGGAGGGGTTGGTGTAATCTATTGCAATCCAGATAGCTAACCAGCAACCAGATACGTTCCTTGGAATAATCTCTTACAATTGTGATAAAAGCGGATAATAAAGAGTGAAAAACTTCTCGCACATCCCCACTATTGCACTGATAAAGATGTTGAACAGAGGTGTGATTGCACATTACCGATTATTAAAATTTGAGGTATCCTCTTCACTGCACTCTTTCACTGGCTTGGGCTTTCTCACCGACGCTAGCATTCACGATTCAGTTCAAATTCTCAACTAAACCCTCTTTGCTTCTAACTGTCTTATTCCTTTTTCTAACCAAATGTCTCAATACCGCTGCATTTACACCGCTCGACATTTAGCTGATTAGATTGTGAAATAAATTTCATTCTACGGACGGGTGCCCCACTCTGATTTCTGTTCACCCCAATTGTTTGACAGACATACCGCAAGTGCTATCGGGTACCCAGAGGTTGGCGCTACCGGTGTCGAGGATGATCAAGAAGGGCTGCTGGGGAGTTCCGAGGGTGCCGTTGCCGATGTACTCGAGGTCTTCATAGTCGTTGGCTGGCTGGGAAACGACAGCCTTGCCACTCGACATACGGACGAATTCCTGAAAAAATCTTCTAGTGTCAAAAAATGTCTCCAACTTTTGACAGTTTGTATTATTTGAGAAGAAAAGGGATATTAACACAAATAAAAAACAATTTTACAGCTCGTGGTGGAGAACCTGGGTAATCTATAGAAAATGTACCTTGTATTTCAAGTAGGCGGGCCATGTGCCGTCGGCAATCATCCTCATTCGCTTAGACTGGATTTTCGTCAGTTCAATTTGGAAAACTCCAGCCAGGGCAACGCCCAGGAGGGCAGCAAACACCAGGACGCTCTTCATTGCTTACAACCCCTGTTCGTACTGGTACTCGTTATTAGACTCGGCTGCTTTATATGCAAAGTCAACTGTTCATTTTATCTCTGGCTGCTCCCATTGATGTACAGGTGCGTAGCCTGACGCAAATCGTTTGGCCCATTTGCTCATCTTACGCCATGTCTGCTTGTGACGAATGGTTGACAAACTGTGGGAACGTCGAGTTGGGCCGCAGATGGCGCACCTACGTCACCAGCTTGATACTTCCTCTGCCTGCCCTTTGCTCAGTTGTAAATGTGGACAGATTTTGGGCGGACTGCGATGATTACAATTGCCGAAGTAGTGCTCGTAAGATATCTGCATTTCAGTTAGAAATAATAGGATTTCATCTTCAATCGCACATAAGACACCCTTTGACAAAATCGGTTCTCCGAAAGTTGTTTGAAGGAAGCGACGCTCATGACTATCAGTCGAACGCATACTGATAAAAGAAGACTCCTGCTGACAACAAACTTGCAGAAATTTGAGTTAGACTAAACGTGTTTAGCCAAGAACGGAAATGTTGTGTTTGAGTCACTGTGTGAGGATAAACTTACAATGTTCATCATATTAAATGCATAACGATAAGAACAAACACAGTTCTTGACTATCAACCATTCGTTTAGTTCGCCACTCGATGACGCTGGGGTCACTTGCTTGTTCCCTCCACCACGTGGGAACGCCACCTTTGCTGAGGATCATATTAAATTTTAATACAAATGAAATAGTAAAAACTTATAATAGTAATAATGGAGTAATTGTGCATGCTTCATTTAAGAATATTACATGTCGACATTTGTGGTTAGTGTGCAATTTTTGCAAAAGACAAGTGTGTCCGTTTGAATCAGTGTCCCCGATAACTCCCTAATCGATCCTTTTAGAGCCAACAGACGTGCGCTTCCATAGGAAAACATGGGGTGTGACGTACGTACACTACACCTCAGACCGGGCAAAGGTGAAAGATCCACGCTGAGCAGGGGCAAGAAAGTTGCTAAGTCTTGCACGCTATATCTTAAACTCTGATAGATGATGCAACTTTGTTTACAACAGTGACGACGTTGCGGCGTGAGAAAGTGCAGCGTCTTTGACCAGCTGTTGAGGGCGTAAACTCTTTAAGGCGGGCCGCAAAGCAAAAGACGATTACTGATCGACTGATTACAGTGCAATGGGTTGGGACATGATAAAGGTCAACTAGGGCGCTTGCCCGGACGATGTACCTCAAATGTGTCTGAAGAATTAACGATCCGGTGGGACAGGGGATAGTCGATCTTGCACCGTTATTTCAACAGTTTGTAATTCACGTTTCATTAAGTTCTAATCAGCCCTAACTGACTCCTTCGACACTTAAGTGATATTCTCCTATAATACATTTAAGTTTTAATTTATTATTCAGCTGGGAGGCCGTTAGTCGACGAAAATGAGCTCTGTGCTCCCTCATTTTCATAACCTCATATGATCTGTGGCCGTATTCTCCCTCTTCGCCATGGCGAGGCGAGCAATGCAAAACATGCTCCCGTGGCGCAATCGATTTATATGTTTTGCATTGCTCGCCTCGCCAGTGGCGAAGAGGGAGAATACGGCCACAGTAGATATGCATGCAATAATGCACTTAATCGCGATTTTTGCTCGTAAACGATCAGGATTCTCTGCTCAATGCAGTAAATATACTTTTTGCAGTAAATGTGCTTTTTGCAGCAAATATGGCTTGCCGTGCTTCAACAAATACTATTAGATGGCAATGTTGATACAATACCTTTTACCCTTCGTTTGCAAGTATTTCGAGAAATTGAGCTCGGGGCGTAATTTCATTAAATTTCACATGCACCCACAATAACTGGAATTTCTCGTCAACGCACCGGGCGTAATTACGAAAGACTCCGGTACGAATGCATACATATTGGTCCGGATTGCTAAGAGTCTGCTGCAGATTCTACTATCAACTCTGTTTCTCCTCTTCCCTCTTTTGATTAAATACAAATAGAATAAGCTTTGATAACACAGACAACAAAACGGATTAATTTATTAAACAGAACTTCTTTTTCCATTGTGCATTGTAAAACTATAGCAAAGTCAACAGCAGGTAGGAAATATTCCTTCGAACTACATATAAACAACTGCTTTTTAGTGATTGGCAAGAGCGAAACCGATGCGCTGCTGTCCGATGTCGTAGGTATTGCAGTAAGAACGAATGAACGGATCGCCGAGAATCCAGGACAGTCCGAAACCGGTGCTGTCGAAGGGGAAGAAGCCGAAATAGCACTGGCCGTTACCACCCTAAAATATTCAAGTAACATTGTAAATAGTGACCAAAGATATTTCAGCTCAACTGAGCGATGGGGAAAGAAATGTGAATACGAAAATGCTACTATCGATGCACATATTTTCTGCTAAGGTACCCAAGTACATCATGATGGTTCGTAGGACGCAATGAGATAGGAAGCAATGGAGTCATTTATAACGATCTGATTTAATCTTTTTGAACATTTGCGTTCTCAATTCAGTATTTTTTAATAATTTGATCGATATAAATCCTCAAATTTACAATTTTGACTTACCCACTTGCAATTATTGATCGAAAAGCATCAATTTTTTTATTCTGTTACCGTCTCTATAAATGCGCCTGCAACTTCTCAGGTTCCTATAATCAATAGCTATCTTAACGTTGGTGAGTAAGGGCGCAGACCCTAAACTATTTCGCCAATTTTCCGTTTCGTCGTATTGCAAGTGAACGCGGGAGTTAGCGCGCTTGAGGAATACAGAAATAATAGCTCACATCAACAATGTAGTTCTTGGCCTTGATGTTGTACTTGTTGGTGCCGATGGTGATGACAACATCGGGAGGAGTGGCCTTGCAGCCAATCGTGTAGATCTGGTTGGCGGCGTTGTAGTGAGCGCCGACCGCCGTTGCAATTTCCTTAACAATGCCAGTCGGACCACCGATGAAGCTGGTACCCGTATCGGAGATCACATCGGCACCGGTGTTGCTCGAATAGGAACCGGCTCCGATGCTAAAAATGTCTTTTGAAATATTAGTTCGCGCAACTTTTAAAGGTCTCTAAGTAAGTTGGCCTTTACGATTGCATTCGATGGCATAGTTGTATTCGACTTTCCAACTTTAAAAAAAAAAATATCTCTTAGGCATAAACTTAAAAATCTGTCAGAATGATAAATATTTCAAATGAATAGCTTTCTTTCCAAAACCTCCATTCCTTAATTTTCAGTAAACTAACGGCTACACCTAACAAATTATTTTATGGATAAGCAAGCATTTGATATAGTAAACATGTACATCTCATCAAAAAAGTTTATAAAAATATTATGCAAATATCGTTTACGATGAAAAGTATCCATTAACTTGCGACGTTTCGAAACGCCTTCAAATGAGGTGGTATGTTAAGAGGGGCTCTATGTCAAAGACATAAGACTCGTCTTATAATAACTAATCGCGCCGTGTTTAGTAGACACGATCACGGCAGTAAAAAGCAGCAAATGCACGTCGCTCAGTTGAATGATTTGCAATAAACAAAAAAGTACCCAGCGATTTTGAATTGCCAGTAGGTAGCGGCAGATAGAGGTTGGTAGGCGATGATGGGGCCGCAGTTCGTGGTGTCCAAGCCACCGTAAGTGAACACTCCGCCTCGCTTTCCATTAACCGGTCCGACTTCCGTCAGCCAGACGGTGAAAATTGGCGCATCCAGCAATTTCTAAAGTTCATTCGATTGCTTAATGTGCACTCTCTCATTTAATAAATACTTGGCTTATTAAGTGTTATATTGTTTGATGATATAGGATTTGCAATATACAGTCGAAACCGAATAAGTGCACATCGACCGGGTACGAAAAACGTGTGTACTTATCCGTTTTTAGATTATGTACAAAACATAGGGCAAAAAAGTTAGAAGCATGGAAAATTTGCGCGCTTATCCAGTTTCAACTGCAGTTAGCCTAATAGCTATGTGCGCCCTTTTCCCACTCTTCATGATATATTGCTCATTGTAATGCTGACAATGTACTTGATGCATGCTCAGCTTTTCTCTGACTATTAGATACTCGTGGGTGTGTTCACTTTCAGTTGTATTTCTAAGGAAGCGTTCTTTAGGACCCCATAATATTGGATTATAAACAATTTTACCATTACATCAGTTTATTTCAGTTATCAATAACAAAATTAAAGTTTCGTCAACCTGCGAAATGGCGTTTATGAGTGGTGGCACGACGTGGTCGACGGCGATAGTCTGGAAAGCAAGACCGAGGATACCGTCAGTCGCGTCATTGTTAAAGCCGCTGAGATGGGTTGCTCGGCCAAACACCGTATTAGGAATGCACAGTTGAGTAGTGCCAGTGCTGCCGAACTGAAAGCACAAATTAATGCATAACTTCGAATTGAGCAGAGCGGAGGACGAGAGTAAATTCCCTTAGTGAGTGTCGAATGAAATCTATGAGGTATCGCTGTCTTTTAAAAAGAAGCGTAACAATTAAGCCTGATATTTGTCAGTCGCACAGCGGAAAAATTTTAGACCATTTGAAAAACAACGTGTACAAATCAAAAATCCTAAAATAGCTCAGTTTGTGTAATTCGACGCAATTCTTGAAAATGACGAAAAATATTTTCTAACATGCGGTTCGCTTAAAAGAAGAACATTGCAAAAAAAGAGTCTTACGCAGTAGGTATCCTGCGCGAGAACGCCTCCCGCGTTGGAGCCATCACCATAGCCAATATTCCACTTTTGGCCGTTATCCACGAAAGTGGACGACTTTGTGCGATCGTACCGGTGCTTGCGCGAGCAGGCGGCTAAGAAAGAGATACATTATTCAATTGTATCATGATTTTTCATTTTACTAAGCGTATTAAATCCTATCCTTTGATCAGTGGTGTTGTCTAATGTTATAGCATTTACTGTATTATCCGAAATTGTAATTGATACTGTCGGCTTTCTATTACGTACTTTCATTGAAGCCATGCTTTGGTGAAAGCGTGTTATTTCTAACCGTCTAGTTACTCTACAACGAAACCTTCTGGTGCACCACTTAAAATTTCACTGGCTTCGCTTTTGCAAATAATTACACTGAACTGAAGCGTGAACCAATCCGATATCCGTTCACCCCAATTGTTTGACTTACATACCGCAAGTGCTGTCGGGCACCCAGAGGTTGGAGCTGCCGGTGTCGAGGATGATCAAGAAGGGCTGCTGAGGAGTTCCGAGGGTGCCGTTGCCGATGTACTCGAGGTCATCGTAGTCGTTCGCAGGCTGCGAAACGACAGCCTTGCCGCTCGATCGGAGGAACTCCTGAAAAATATTCTTGTGTCAAGAAATATCTCCAATTTTAATCTCAGTATGTGTTATTCAAGAAGGAAAGAGAAATGATCACAAATGTAATTGTACAGCTCGTGGTCAATAATCTCGTCGGTTCATAGAAAATGCACCTTGTATTTCAAGTAGGCGGGCCATGTGCCGTCGGCAATCATCCTCATTCGCTTAGACTGGATTTTCGTCAGTTCAATTTGGAAAACTCCAGCCAGGGCAACGCCCAGAAGGGCAGCAAACACCAGGACGCTCTTCATTGCGGACAGCCCCTGTTCGAACTGGTAATCTCTATTGTATTCGGCTGCTTTATATGCAAAATTAACTGCTGTTTTTATCTCTCTTTGTACCCACAGGTGCAGAGCTGTGTAGCCTGACGCAAATTGGTAAGCCCTTTGCTCATCTTACGCCAGGTGTGCGCGTGCTGTACGGTTGACAAACCGTGAGAATGCTGAGTTGTGCAGCAGATGGCAATCCTACGTCTCTAACCTGATAGTTCCTCTGCACGCGCTTTGCTCAATTGTCAATGTGAACATGTTTTGGGCGGACAGCGATGATGAAAATTTGCCGAAAGAGTCCCATAACAGATGATATGTCGTTCATATTTTTATGCATAAGGGTCTAAACGCTCTCAGCAGCCGTTGAAGTGATGGATAATGATGTTGATAGTGCACTTTGCACCTTCGAATCTCCTCACGGCATCGGCATTACAGTTTGAAATAATATCGCTTTCGCTCCAATCTTCTAAATGTCATCCTTGACAAAATCGGCTTTCCAAAAGTTGTTTGAAGGCAGCCATGCTCATGACTATAAGCTCAATGCAAACTGATAAAAGAATACTGTTGACAACAAACTTGCAAGAACTTGAGCTAGGCTAAACATGTTTAACCAAGAGTGGAAGAGATATGTTCAATTCACTGGGTGAACGAAAGGGGCAGTTTTATATGTAATGCGTCTCATAGTTACTGTTCCTTTTAGCTGGCAATCGTCTTAGAGCGTTAAATATTGTTGAGACTTACACGTTGTTATTAAATCTAAAATAGATGATACTTCTCTGTTTACAATAAAGACGGCTTTGCAACGTGGGAAACGGGAGAGTTTTTGACCATCTGTCGAGGGCGTAAACTCTTTATGTCGAGCCGCCAAGCAAAAGACGATCATTGGTCGACTGATTACAGCGCAAGGGGTTGATAAAGGTTGATAAGGGCGCTAGCCCGGACGGCATGCTCCAGAGGTGCCTTAATAAATAACGAGTCGATGGAACAGAGATCGTTGACCTTGCAACATAAGTTCAACAGTTTGTAATTCATGAATCACTAAATTCTGATCAACTCAAACTGACTTTTTCGACATTTTACGGACATTTTTCTGTAATTCATTTCAGCTTTCATTTTGTTACAACGTGGAGAAGCCATGAAACGTCGAAAACGAGCTCTCAGTTCTCATGTTCTTCAAGTTATCGCTTTAATTGTTCTTTCTATCAATTCGTATAAGCATACAGGGGTAGAGTAAAAGAAGGACTAAGATGATAATGTATGCGAACGAACAAAGCTCTCGCGAAATAATATTTAGTAAGCGTTCAGATTTAACGTTATCAGCCTAAGTAAGAAGTGAAAAGCGCGATTGCCATATGGAGTCGCAAATTTCCAACACACCTTACTTAAAACTAAACAGCAAGATGGCTCATTTTTTCGTTCATATATAAAGATGAGTACGTGACGTTGAGTCAAGATCTGAGACTTAGTTCATCTAGAAGAGATCACTTGACAAATTTTCTCCTCTCTGACAATAAGTCCGATTGACTCAAACTTTGTAAGCTTTGGCTGGTGCCTCAGGAGAGCAGCCCTTATTTGAGGTGTTTTAGATCAAGCCATCCAATGGTACGCATATGCGTTTGTCCTACTGAACAGATGGTTAAATATTTCTTGCACAGCTAAACGCGATCACAATCAATAGGAACATTATGTGATCAAGAAAGCACCGAGCAACAATTACTGCCGCATGCGCTCGAGCAGGTCCTATAACGACATTCATTCAGGAAATTTTCCACATTGCACAGAACAACACGCTTTCATGCTTACGGTAGAAACGCTTTGCCACGAGCACAAAAAGGAATCGACTCGAAAAATAATAATCGAGTGAAAGTCATTGCTATCGAAATCAGGAAATCATCATTTCATTAATAGTGCTAGATACTGCAGCACTTCATCGACTCTCCGTTTATATAAAGCAAATGTCCCTCATTGTAATCGTAATTTTAAAATGAGGCGTTATTAGCTTTTTTCTTTGGCAAAATAAGCCCGATAGGATAGTTCATGGAAATTTAATGCTAACTTAATCGGCTTGACTGCATTCCAAATACATATTGATTGTTATCTCACTTTCATACTTGTAAAATTTTCGCACGGTTTACTTTGTAGGCTTTTAAGTTGCCTCTAAGCATGCGTAAATTAGAAACATTGCCCAGTTCTTTTACTGTAATGCATTCTATGGAAATGATGGACTCTTCAAACTGCGTAGAGTAAGGCCTAGAACGCGCTTGAGAAATTTCCCAAGAGTGAACGGAGTTTACTGCACGATCATTGAAAACATGTTATTCTATCAGCTTTGCTTTCACGACTGATTTTTGTACCAGAAATGTTCCAGTTCTCGGCGATCGCTCGATTACATCCGTACTAGGAACTTTTCAATGACATTCAGCGGAAAACGTTACGTGCCTATTGGATTATTATTATTTTCTCTTCAGAAATATGACGACGCAAAATTCAGCGTTTGCGCTGTGTGTGGTACTTGGAGTAGCCGCTGGTTGTGGACTCGTAATACTTTTGCTTTTATTCGCTTCGCAGTATTCACGTCGTAACCAACAACCCATTGCCAATAAGGACGCCAAACTGAAGGTAGGATTTACATTATTGAAGAATGAGTCTGTTTCCCATGGCTTATATGATGGTCAAAATTTGTCTATCAGTAACAACTTTGATTGAATAAGGTATGGAGTTTCGAAAGTCGATGGCGCTTGTCTCTATCAATTTACACGCTTTAAAATCAAGAAACGATTATTATTGTTGATGGAGAACGGTGTTTATACACCGAAAACCGAATTCATCTATGCAAACTGCAATGCTTGGCTCAATTTCCTGTTACTGATAGAAAAATTTGGACTATACAGTATAATTGCTTATATAGTGGAATTCGCTTATAGCGTGTCGGTTATACCGGTTTTTCGCTTATACTGGTCAAATTTAGCCGGTCCCAAAGCGTGTCCTCTCATACAAACAAGTTCGCTTATACCGGTATTTCGCCTATACCGGTCAAAAAGTGCCGGTCCCGCAAATACCGCTATAAACGAATGTCACTGTACCGGTAGTTCTTACCGGCTCCCCAAGTACCGGTTTGAACGAATTTCACACAAGAGCCTAACACCAGTAGGCCGATATTTACCATCACCAATGCAAAATATAGGAGAACCTAAGCAACGAGTGGCTGCGCACGTAGTCATTTTTCTATTTTTTGCATGGCAATGGTATATTGCCCTACTGGTGTTAGTCACTTTTGAATTTCACTATAGCCGAGCAATGTTGATATTTTATTTAGTCATCAGGTGGCACGCAGACTAAACTCTCGATTTGCAGGTATGCATAGTATGCGGATCTGGAGGACATACGACAGAAATGATTCGTTTGGTGGCTAATTTGGGCGAAAACTACGCCGACCGCCACTATATCATCGCCGATACTGACCGCTATAGCGAGGGAAAGGTGCTGGGTCTCGAAGCGAAAAGGACGGATGGTCACTTTCGGATCTCTTTCATCCCGCGCAGTCGTGAAGTTAGTTATTCTCTCGTTACATGTGGGAACGAGAAGGGAAGACATCAACTAACTTAACTTTATATCGGGAAAAACCCCGGCTCGGAGAAAAGTGAACATACATACATTTTAGGACTGCTCTATGGAATCTCTACCGTACTTTCCCCCTGATTTTTACTGATTAATGTTGCATTTTACTGTACTATACCGTACTTTTTTCACTTCAGGTGCGCCAGAGCTATCTGTCGTCACTGATGACGACGATGAAAGCGATCGTATCTTCGTTACCAATTATCCTCTTCATGCAGCCGGATCTCGTGCTCTGCAACGGACCGGGAACATGCATTCCAATTTGCTTCTGGGCCTATCTGCTCGACCTCTTCCTCGTCAAATCCGTCAAGATCGTCTTCATCGAGAGTATCTGCCGCGTCAAACGACTCTCGCTCTCCGGAAATATCCTCTACTGGCTGCGCATTCCTGATCAGATTCTTGTGCAATGGCCTCAACTCGTTCAACGCTACCCTCGCGTCAAGTTTATTGGACGATTGTAGCCAATGGTTCGCAGCTTTGTAGTTTGATTGTTTGGTCTCTGTAGTTTGATTTCCTGAGGTCGTTCAACTCTGCGCAACGTCTTTGCTGGCATTTTCACCTTTTTTCTTGTATGCTGGGATTATCCATTCTAGAAGTGTAACGATTCAAGAAATAGCGATTCTTCTATTCCGAATTCAGTTTCAGTCTCGTAAAAGCGATTGCTCTTCATACGACTCCGATACTCAGTTAGCGATTTTGGAACCGAAATTGAGTTGGGCACAATTACCCAATTTTAAAGATCTGGGAACTGGAACCGTTTCACCTCTTTATGATTATACTGGCTGCAACCCTACTTACTGCACCTAATGGGGTTTCTGAGCCAGTTGATTCGTGACCACATCACCCTCAACGTCCCTGCGTATCACTCGGGACGCTTGCGTGTTGAACGACTAGTAACTCTATCTTTATCATTGCTTTAAAACAATATTTCATTAAATGCTATTTCTTACCCGATCGCACGACGCTTATTCATAAACTTTTTTGATATCAGAGGGCTGGTGAAATTTCTTATAACTTTTATTTAAAAAACCGCGTTACAACCGCCGATTGAGTAAAATGTCTAGGTCACGTGACTTTTTATTCAAATGTTTTGTTCGATATGTCAAAATATGCGCGATATGAAAAATACGAAAAAGTAAAATATGTAAAAATGTGGCATTTATTGCTATTACGTTAGATTTTAAGCGTTCAAATTGTCGCGTTTATAGAAAACCGGTAGGATAACGTTATTAATTCTTGTCAACTCCTGGCGCGCTGGTTGGCAGATCGCCAGATCGCGGCTGTTACGCGGACGTGCAGTATATTCCTTTATTTGTTTCGATTCTTTGAATATTCTAACCCGAGATCAATTAAGTGCACTCAATGGGCCGGTTTCATATCGCGTACTTTAGCTAAAGTCGTACTTAACGCAATGTTAAAGTATGGACCTTAAGTATGACTTTAGCTTAAGTACCCGATATGAAACCCGCCCAGTGTCTCAGAAGCAATTAGTCATCCCCCAGAAGGAACCTGACTGAGAGAGAGGCTACTTCTGAGACATCATTATATCGATCAAAAATCGGATTCTCTGGTTTTGAATGATTGTGATCGGTTTAAATTGTTCTCTTATGCTCGTCGCCTTGCCTGAATTGCTCATCCATGTTCAAATCGCGAACTGTTACTGTGATATGCGGCTGTGTTGCCATTGCTTCCACACTGCTTGTGTACTGTGTAACATAGCAGCGTCTGTCCTGAACTAAAATCAAAGTGACCGGTCAGTTGGACGATTGAAATACTCAAAATAAAGCTTTTATGTGACTTTTGTCCTTGCAACCTCGTGTAATGAAGTACATTGAAAATCGTTTACACTAGCGAACGGGAGACCGACAAATTTTGACCGGCGGTATTAGCAATTTATTGTTATGAAATTTTTTTTTTCTGTTTAGATAATGTATGACCGGAAATTCAGGACCGGCTAAAACTTGATCGCAGCAAATTATTGCTATAGCGATATCGCTATAAAATGATATATACTGTAATGGGAATAAGTCGCTCAAGGGGAAGTGTGGACAATGACGGTTGGCGAGCTTTTGAAGGAACTAAACAAACTGGCTGTAAGTCAACAAAATGAAAAAGTTTTCTCTTGAAATTGGACGACTCAATAACTATTATACCAAAATTAAGAGGTTAATGGAAGAGATGTTCTCGTCTCGTTGTCAGACGCAAAGGCCGAAGCATTCAAGGATGCCAAATGGTGGAATTGCCTACTCGTATTAGGGCTTGTAGTCGTCTGCCCTTACACCTGCTCTCAACAGAAATTTCTATGCATTATTCTCTCAGGCATCCAAGACCCTCGCTGCAGCGCTATGTCTACGTCAACCAATAATATTATTTAGTGTGTTTAGTTGTCAGAGCGCTGGGCTGCATATCTAGTCCAAGGAGGATATGAAGAATAAAGCACGCGAATGGCGCGCCTTGACTGGAATAGTGTGCTGGCGGAGGGTTGCTGAGGCGGTCGAATGTTGACGGATAGGACGGTGGGTTGGTTGTCTGCGCGTGTTGAGCGAATCTCGTGCGGCATGTTGTGGTCAGCGGTCAGGCTGTGCTCGCTGGATCTTTGCCAAGCGCATTCTACGCGTCCAACATTGTGCGATAACTGATTGCTGATCGATAAAAAAAGGTGATGTGGATTCAACACGGATAAAGTTACATGGAACTGTCCGAATCATAAAATGATATCGAGTGACTGTAGAAAGATTTTCATATGCAACATTTTGCGACAATCTTTTGCGTAACGCGCGTGATAGCGACTATAATGTTCTCTACGCCATTGACAACTTCACTGGTATTTTTTGTTCAAATATCTGCTTAAAGCTAACATTTAGAAGCACCAACATTTTAGCGTTGAATAGCAGCAGTATATGCAATTAAGATGATTGCCGATAATAAACAAATAATCAGTCGCGAATGTATCAAACGTGAAGTCGAATTGCACTCGTCGTCATCGCACCAACAGACGCTTTCAATCAGTTCTGCATCGGCGAGACAGCTGAGTTGCGTCTCTTTCGTCTCGCACAAGCCGTGGTCAGGTTCTGGTCGAGTTGCAGGATTATTTTTGTCGAACATTCTACCATAGCACGACCGTAATGTCATCAGCGAGAAATCCCCTATAACGACGCAAAAGGTTATTGAGACACATGATGAATCTTCTCTAGAAAGCTTCGTATGGTCACTCTCACAAAATATCTTAAATGCAGAGCTTTGAAACACTGTTATTCTGATAGACTCACGCTCAATATTTCGTGCTCTAGAAATTTATCTGTTAAAGACGTAAAGCAGGAAGAGTTATAGAATGCTATTTGGCTTTGTCGTTCAGTTGATGTAAACATCTTTCACGTTGAGATATATCATTATGATAGTTTTTTAATAAAATTTTGGAACCACACTCGTAATTACTTTTTAGCAATAAAAACACCTTGTACGCAGGACATGTACTTTCTCAATTAAGCCCAACTCACCAGAATTATTAACGATTTGTTGCCATTTGAAGCACTGTCCGTCGCACTCAACAAGTGCTTTCTTTTTTAATATCCACGTATCCTTGTTGCAAAAGTTGTCAAATATTAATGGTTCTGCTATTCGAACTTGTGGACCGCGCTGTTTAGTCAGAAAATTCTGTAAGATAATTCCATTTGTAAACACCATCTCATACAGTAGCGTATCGAATTGCTTACGTGTTGCATGTTCGTAGAAGCACAGCTGAAGCATTTCCCTAAAAAATAAATAGAATTTATCATACTATGTGATATTGAATTCTGCTAGCTATGCTCTCAACGTGACTTGGCTAGAAGGCAGTCTTTAGGAGGCGAAATATGATCTTTGTTAACATCCAGCTATTAATTGATGTGAAACTGTACAAAAATGAGAGTCATTTTGAGTTTAATCATGAAATGTAATGAAAGCCCCAAATAGAGCGACGAAAAGTAGCGGATAATCAAAAACAGAAAATAAAACTATTCCTCCTATAAATGCAAAATTGTGCCCAAATTAATCCTATGCCACAGAAAATTAAGCGAAAGTCTTATTCCAAGTAACTATACCTTTTCCCATAACAAACGTTACGCACAAGTCGATACCAATGATCAGCGGCAAACTAATCTTCATCCTTTAGAACTTCTCAATTACGGATGGAGTGCAGATATCCCTGATAGTATAGAATGATTGACTTTGTTGCTGTGTGAAGTTCGCCAGTAATCCTATCCGTGCTAGGAATTAACTCTGCTAATAACTTGATGGCAGCATTTAATGAAAAAATATTCACATGTACTGCGGCAAAGACCGGGCAGTACATCGATGTCTTTTTTGTCAGCGAGCAAAAGATATGCGATGAATTAGTGATTAGGGATAGACGATAGAACAGATGCAAAAGGACAAAAAGGACGCGCGAGCAAGCAGTAATATGCGCGGCGCGCTGTATTTTGCGATACTCAAAGCACTCATTACTACACGAGGCCTAAATATGCCCATTTGGACGCGCGGAGGTGGTCCGTGGACGTCTGCGTACTGACCAGATGACCACGGACGGAATAGACTCTTCCTGCTGTTTTCTTCGCAGTACTTGCACGTTGGGACTGTAGTTGAGCGAGAAGTCGACATAGCGTGGCTTCATCGTATGAACATTCTGACTCACATGGAACTTGGCGGCGCCTCGCACGCATCGCTGAGTTTACAAATAATCCACACGACGACTGTTTACATACAATACATACAGTCGTATGAGTTTTATGAGTCAATCGTGGGCTAGTATATAAATATAAACACTCAATCTGAGTGGGTCGCCTTACTACCAATAGTCTGCCCAATGACGCAATGAACTTTGCAATGGTAAAGACAGACTTTTTCAACGAACCAAGTTTCTACTTAAATAGCTTGAAAATAATTTGCAGATCTCGATGTAACTTTTCGTTTGGGTATAAATTACGGTAGGACTTTTGAAAACTGCATCAGAACTTTTCGAAAATTTTTTCGTGTCGAGATACGAGGAGATATCTTGGATGACTATAAAAACAGAATCAAAACATCTATTCTATATACCATTCGAAATGACGAAATGGTAAAAATCTCTAAGAATATTATTTTACAGAATTCACTGTCTTGTCTTGCTGAGATAAAATTGCTGTAGGAGAGGGACACATGTATTATCCCCCATTCTCCCTCGCCCACATCCGATTAGCGCTGTCCGTTGTGTGCCGTCTAAGTCACAGAATAGCAGAGATTGCTGGGCAACGAGCAGCCAGGCAGCAGCTTTGTCTTATAGGAAGTTCTGAAAATATGCATGTCGAACTTCACAAATGAATGGTTTGTGAATAACAGTGGCTGGCGGAGCGAAGGAAACTTTTCACATCCAGCGTCGCGCTTAGCTGTTTTCGCTGGTGACGCTTGTTAAGCGATCCGTTGCAATGCTCAGCTTGCTAATTTGTGATCATTATCGTATTATTGGCGGAAAGGCTTTCATGAGATTGCCTCATTGCCTCGACGTCCTTTAACGAAGCAGACTTATTTTTGTCTGGCACATTTCACGCTTGGTGTCTGTACAGCTCTGTGCTTAAAAGAATGATTCTGGAAAGTTATGAGGCAAAATCCACTGTCTTCTTTCATTGTCTAATATTGCCATTAAGAAATTTTTGAATCTGCTTTCGCCTGTTGCAAGTGTACGATTGACATGGGGAGTATTTGCTGTAGTGAAATTCCATGAGCAAGTTGATTGCCTTCTTTTTAGCGATCAGAACTATCTCTGTGCGCAGACTGCGATGTACAATGTTATGAAACTCATAAAACTTGCAATTACTTGCACGCAAAACTTTCATGTTATGAATATCTACTAGCATTACTCCTACTCTCTAAATCGAGTCCATTGTTTTCGCACCAGAAAAATTATTCATTGTTTTAATGAAGTTGTTGATTGAAAAAACAATAACGTACGTTGGAGTTATTGATTTTTCAATGAATTATTTCATTAAAACAATGAATATTTTTCTGGTGCGAAAACAATGAACTGTTCATTGAAAAACAATGAACTCGATTTAGAGAGTACGATTGTGGGACAATAGGCTCAGGAACAAGAATACACGAAACAATCTCTGCAAGGGAAGACACATGAAAAGAAAACTCTAGCTACGGTTTCCATCGTTGTTTGCTGTTAGCTACGTAAAACAACGCTATTATATAATAATGTACGTATGATATGGTTAATAATATCACTTGATTTTTTATCATCAAAATACATTTTTATCATATAAATCACTTTAGGGTGTAGCAGTCGATTTCACGCTATTCATGGGATTAGAGCAGCACAAAAAGAGCGAAGCGTCCGAACCGGGCAAGCAATGGTACTGGGTATTTCCTGATGGCAGCAAAACTGCCCTATCTTCTGGCTTTTGGATTGAAGGACAACCAGCAGATACTGACGGAACCAAGAATATGGGCGCGTTCATGAGACGAGGAAACGCCTTCGGCTTGGGGAATGTGGACGCTGCTACTCCAATCGACGGCTATGTCTGTCAATACGGTAGGCTTTATTGAACATTTCTGTGCTGATTTATAGTTAAAATAATGGATTACTGGGAAGCGTGAAATCTCAACCTGAATGCGTTGTCTAAATCAGTTCTGCGCTTATTTGGATGACAGCTGAACGCGCCAAATAGTCGGCTTGTCATTATAACATCTGATTCTAGTTGTGAATTTATCTAACCTTCAGCGCGCGATCGCCATAAAAGTTTTACGATTTTCCGCAAGAGAATGATGCACTTTACCACTTCAAACTTTAGTCGATAGTAGAGGGCTTTGCATGACTATAGCATAGTTGTTAAGCTAAAGCAGACGTAACGCATGTGCATATAGCTTTGTGTAGCTTATCATTCCAATGCCCATCTGAAATCGCGGTCGTATTGTCACTGCATTTGTTGTCTGCCTTATTCTACACAACCTGTTTTCATTTATAGATCTCGTGCTAAAGAAAGGCCAAATAGAGTCGAGCGAGTCGACTCAGTTGGACCCTGAGCCAATGACTTCAACTGGTAAGAAAATAAAACAGAAGCTATCATTGTGTGACTACGAAATGAGACCGTTAATGTGTTCTTAGGTCATCCCGGAACCAAAGGAGGCAGTAGCAATGTAACACCAAACAATAGCATCAAATCTGACACCCATAACACTGTACCTGGAAACAACACCATTGTATCTGGCAATTCAACATTACCAGACACGGAAACTGAAGAAGACAAAGAATTAATCGAGGCAGCGGCTCAAAATACAACAGGGGTGAAGAATGATACAACGACGGGGGTGAAGAATGATAAAGCGAAATGTTCTGGCAGTTTTGTTGTTCTTGCAGTCATCATTATAGCTCACATAGGGAATCCCATGTATAAGGGAGGCATTTGGACGCGAGAATAGATGTATAATAGAGATTATTTCGTGCACTTCAGCATATCTTTCTCTATGATCCTTCTACCAGAGCACTTATTCTGTAGTAAGAGCAAATATTCACGACGAACGCCTTATTCGTATAAAGCTGGCATTATGTAACGGCTGCAATGCTTATCGCTATAGGGTAGCGAAAACCGGCATTCCTAATCGGCTCTGAATGCCTGATTCGCGACTCCAGTCGGACAAGTCAGGCAACTCTATTCCTTCGACTAATCTTAAATAATGGCAATTAATGATACTGCAAATTATGATCACATCATGTCGTTGGATCCAATGAAAATGTCAAATTCTACACAGCACAGAATGCAGTTTGCGTTTGAGGTCGACCTACGGGCCTTTAATTAAGCAGCGTTATCCAATGAAGAATATTAAGTTGGTGGAAAAAACGGAACTTTAGCTCGGTAATTGCGTGTCGATTCAACGAGATCGTGCTGTTTTTTGCTTACTGAGAAAAATATTCCCAAAAGACAGAGGGTAATCCGTGAAACAAGCAAATACAAGTTACGGTAACACTGCTCTTGCGCGCACACTGCGGCTCTCGGTGGCAAGAGAAACCAGATGTTCATAGTTCGCGCGCTATCCTTTCAATTTGTACACTTTCAGTATTAGTAGAGATGTAATATCGGGATCACAAATGTTATGCAAAAAAGAAATTCACCGTCGACATCAATTATCAAGTATATTGCATCGTCAAACAAAAAAGGAGACAAAATAAAGCTGTTCTCAGACGAGATGTTCTGGATACTTCACCTGCTTCTGCATGACGTCCGCTTGATGAATTGTGTATGCAAAAGTGTATGCGAACAGCCGCGCTCCGAAGCATGCGATTCTTTTTTTCGCGCGTTCCGTTCGTTTAGATTTTCGCTATTTTTAGAAAAATATACTGCCTTTCCTAGGTTCGGTTACGAGTCATACTCGTCAGGCAGTTTAGAACCTTTGATTTTTTGAAATCTAATTAGCTGCATGCCTGCGTCTATATTGCGTGATGAAGCATTGTTGGAATTTCTGTGGACTATTTTGCAGATGGAGACGACCAAAGACGCGTCATGCGCGGAGGAGAGAGGAGCCGTGAACGGGCTGAGAAATATGCTGAAACAATGCAGCGGCGGCATGACGAAAATCATTCCCGGTCTCTTCGTGGGCAGCCTCCGCGACGCTTGTGACGAAGACCAACTCCGAAACAACCGAGTAAGCGTCTTTCACTTTCACCCCCACAGCGGAAAAATATTCTCTGCGTACCATAAATAAGAATTCAAAAACAATCAACTGCTGTCGGATTTCTGGCGGAAAGCATTCGTACTAAATTTAACTTAACGATCTTGAATGATTTTTTGACGAATGGGCTAGTTTTAGATCAGCCACGTGGTGTCAGTGCACGATTTGACTAGGTCTCATCCGGTTCACGACAAGATGGGAGTGAAGGTGATGCGTGTGAGGGTGTCCGACCGACCGGAGAGCAATCTCGCTCAGCACATCTCCAGCGTCAATGACTTTGTCCACGAGGCTCGTCTTAACAAAGGTACGATTGTATACCATTCTAATTATTCGACACATACTGTTATTACGATAATTCCGCTGCAAGTTCATTCGGGAGAATTTTGAAAGTGCTCGAATGATAGTGATATATATAGGCGATTGGCGGAATAAATAGATTAATAAATGAACTGAGAAGTACTGGATCTCTTATCATGATTCGTCACGTTTGCATTCCACTTCGTATACCTTGCATTAAATTTGAATGCTAGTTTGACGAAAGTAAGTGCAAGATTGACGAACTATGATGAAAAATGAAATGGATTAAAATGTGAAGTAATTATTTAGGTAGCGTTCTTGTGCACTGTCTTGCCGGCGCCAGCAGGAGCGTCACATTGGTCGTCGCCTATTTGATGACCACCACGGATTGCGATTATTGGCGCTGTATGAGTAGCGTCGGAGACAGACGGAAGTGCGCCAATCCTAATTTCGGATTTCGTATGCAACTAACCAAGTTCGAAACTCAGGTGAGGTACTTATCGTCCATTTACGGGTAAAGTTGTATTGGTGAACATTTTCGCATTAATCAGAGCACTTTTATATTGAAACAGGACACTTTCGATATAAAGTCAATGTGAAAATTGTCCTCGTTGATTTTTAAGTATCGTTATTGAAGTGGAAATGGTAGATATATACTTGTGAAGAATATAATCTACTTTGGTAGCAGTGTACTGAAATACGGCTTTTAAGTTAACTGATCGAGAAACTTTGGCTGTATTTGGCGTGTTCTTGATGGGGGAGGGGAAGCGACTTGAAATTTCGTATTGTTTATAAATGAGGAATCCTTTAGGGACTGGACAGCGAAAAATGTCGAATGCGCGCGAAATTTTCGACGAAATGGGACGAATGGTTCGTTTTGGATTCGGAAAGTCTGCGACAGTCGTGTCGACCGTTGAGCGACTTTGCCGCGTTGCCAATCGTTCACCTCTCTCCTTCAAAGCAACTTGGCTCAAATCCAACTGTCTCGATCACTTCGGATACCACTAAGTCATCCAATTCCAAACGTACGTTAAAAGAATCACTTTAGTGTGGTGGTAACATGATTGCATCCCAAGTTGTACGTCGTAAGTCATAATTGGTTGGCTATTTTTATCAGCTTTAGCCACAGTGTTCTTTAAGGAGACCGGCGTTTACCGAATGCTATTTTAAGTTGATGTATAAAGTTGGATTCAGCTGACAGATGTGAAATGGGGTTCTGTAGCGAGGGCTGTGCACAGATTGATTCGGTTTCATATCGCGTACTTTAGCTAAAGTCGTACTTAGCGCGATGTTAAAGTATGTCCCTTTAGTACGACCTAAGCTAAAGTATAATATGAAGCAATATACAATGAAATATGACATATAATCACCCCCATTAATTGTTAATTAGCGTGCAAAGTTAGTATTTCAGTAGTCGAAGATGTAACGACCGTTAAAATCGAACCAACTGAGCCGCAGTGTACCGTTCTGACGCCACGCAGCTCCTCACTTGATAGCTTTGTCCAAGACATCAAGAATCTCAATTTCATCGACCAATATGACTAAGAAAGAAACAGGGTATACTGTATGTTAGCAGTTGTATCTGGTTCGGATTGCTTCGGTTGAATCTGATTTTTAATCGCCCAAGCATACCTCTGTTCAATGCAAAGATGAGGTATAGCAAACATTCTTTGATCAGTAACAAGAAAGCGAGCTAGGCACCGTAGTTGGCAAAGATAAGCTTGCTTTTCGGTACTTGAACATCATTTTTCGCTAAGAATGCTAGTCGTATCGTGGTTTTATGTGCATAAATTGATCGAGAGAAGCACTATCGACTTTCAAAGCAGGCTGCCCCTTAATCAATCTAAGATTTCTTGTTACTAATCGAGAAACATTGATCGAATGTGCAGCTTTCCATTCCGCTGCTACTCGTAGAAGTGGATTTCACTCATTTTTCCAGCGGTTTCAGTTTGCCGCTTCAGTAACGACCTTCAATTTGAGCTGCTATATACCTAAAATTGGATTCCGTTCTTTCATCTACTTTCAAGCATTGTTCTACTTGTATTATTGCTGCAATTCCTGCTTTATGTTTGCTCACTGTTTGAAAACTCGTTCCAAGGTTGCTATAGTTGTTGCGTGTCGTTGTGTGCTACCTTTCATTGTTATTAACACAGAATGTCAAAAAGAAGAAGGGTTATCAATTGAATGAAATTGATTCCCGGATGTGTTTCGATTGTTGAGGACATAATGTAGTTGCAATGAGGATCCAGTTCTGGCCAGATCTGTATGCTTTACGACAAGAATATATAATATATACGATTTGATCATGTTGATAATTCTTCGTCAAATCAGTCAGAATTATTTAACCACTGCAACTATATTATATACTGCTTAGTATTTGATTTTTGCCAATGACCTTGCTTAATTGAGTAGTCAACTCTGTGCGTGCAACTCAACTCAAACGAATGTTCCATATTGCTTCGTATTTTTACGGCTCGACACATTTGCCATCCAAGATAGCTCAAATGCTGTTACAAATTATAACCGCAGTGCTTTTTTGCCCTTCCCCAGAGTGTTCCTTGCCTCATGTTAAACTGATTGCTGTGAATTGTGTGCAACCACCTATATATGTTCCCCTGCTGAACAGTATAAATTTATTGCAGTCCAAATATACTTGCCTGCTATTTACCTGTAAGGGGGCGACGTTAACTCTGGCGCCCCAAATCCGTTTGGCTGCAAACATACTTTTGACTTGAGTGAGTTTGCGTCCCTTTGTTCAGCATTGGGCACTTTGACGTAAACTCATTTTTGTCTAAAGGTATATTTGCTTCCTTATAGCTCAATGAATTTTATGGCATTATGTTATTTGTGACTACTTCAGTTTTATCGCAAGACAACACTATGTATTTGTTGTATATACTGATTACTGTCGGTTTGTGTGCACTGTGAAACTGAATAAAAAATCACCGAAAGTCAGTCTGTGAAATTTTCTTTCAATCGTAGGTTGCTATTCCTACGTTTGCTATCTATTTTTTTATTTTTCCTGCGGCTTACACCGTAATTTAGTGCAGATAAGATTGTTAAAATGTCTCGTAGAATTCATTTGTCGAAAGAAGAATCAAAATGTTGCATGAATAATGGCTAATTACGCAATATCTTCTAAGTCATTAAAAATCCTGCGCGTTTGTACGGATAATTGTGCGAATCAATTCAGCGAGGGCTTTTATCAAGCACTGGGGTGGTAAAATGTAACCGAAAGTGTAGACAAAACTATTTCTTAGAGTGTCGTTCGCGATTTCTGAACAATGAATCCAATGCTTGTGGGTGCTGTGCTCCTCTTTAAATTATAAATTAAAGCACAATATGCCAACTCTAATCTTTATAGCGCGATCAGGATAAATTGGCATTCGGCAGTGTCATTATTCTCCGATTTGCTTCAATTTCCGTGACCGTCCTTCCATAGATGTCGTCATCGGACAGCGAGCCGCTGGCGACGTTGGCAGCGGTCAAAAAGCGGCCGGGCAAGCGGCAGAAGCCGATCGCGAGCAGCGACGAGGGCGAAGCCGAGGGGGCGCCGAAGAGGCCGCCCGTCAAACTGTCGCCGCTGAAGAAAAAGAAGGCCAAAGCTCCAATTGCCTCCGTGTCCGACTCGGATGACGATTCCGATCGTCCCCTCGTCATCGCCAAAACCTCCCGTGCCAGCGAGCCGCAGAAACCCAAGAAGAAGGTGCTGAAGAAGAAAAAGAAGAGTGGCGTCGACGCGCCGTCCAAATCCGACAGCGATGAAGATGAAGATGACGCTAAGAAGCCGATCGCGAAGCTGAAGAAGCTTAGCGTGTCGAACGCGTCGCAGGCGAAGAAGCAGTCGGCTGCCGTCCAGTCGCCGTCTCCTTCGACCGCTTCGCCGAAGAAGAAGGACGAATCGTCTCAGCGCGCAGCGAGCAAAAAGAACAAGGCGGAATCACACTCTGACTCAGATCACTTGCCTGCTAAGAAAAAGACACCCTCCAGTCGCTTGGCAAACAAGAAGGAGAACGAGAAGAAGAAGAAGGTTGAATCCGATTCAGACGACTCACCGACTGAGGAAACCGCCGAGAGCAACTCGGTTTCGGCGGATGCGAAGAAAAATGATGCCGAGTCGTCGGATTCCGACCGCCCACTCGTCTCGAAGGCGATCAAGCGAGTCGCCGCTGACTCGGACGATTCAGAAGACGAGGCGGGAGAAAAGGCTGTTGCGAAAGCGACCACAAATGGGAAGAAGTCACCCGTGAAGAAGCAGTCGAAGAAGGGCGCGCAGAAGAAAGACTTGCCTTCAGACAGCGAGGATGCCGATGAAAAGCCGATTGCGAAAAAGGGCGCTGTATCTAAAAAGGCTGTCGAAAAGCCGCAGAACGCCTCTGATTCCGACGATAGCTCGGCAGCTGACAAGAAGCCCAAGGCCGACTCCGATTCCGATAGCGACGAAAAGCCTATCTCCCAGTTGCCCAAGAAGAGTGCCGAGAAGAAACCGCAAAAAAAGAAGGCAGACGCTACGTTGGCCGAGGATAAAGCGACGAATGAGACGAGTAAGAAGGTGAAGGGGGAAAAGGAAAAGAAGGAAAAGTTGAGGGAAAAGGAACAGAAGGAGAAGAAAGAGAAGGAGAAAAAGAAGGCCGCATCGTCGGACTCTGACGAATCCGATTCCCCACTTGATCGCACGAAGACGGACGCCGACAAGGAGGTCGTCGATTCGGACGATTCACTATCGGCACCGAAAAAGTCGACAAATATTAAGGAAACTAACGGTCCGCCAACATCGTCGTCGACAACGACAAAGAAGGCAATCGCAGACGACGATGGCGAGACGACGGATACGTCGATCGATGACAAGGATGGTCCTAGTCCGAAGAGGACGAAGAGCAAGGAGAGCAAGGAAAACGACTCAAATAAGGTTGGTTATAAGCGATTTCATATGTCGACGAGTTTTCACAATTATTGCTATGTTTACTTTTTCATGGCGTCAAACGCAACTTTCAATCAGTGCAGTCCACCTAAACCTAGCTTACTTCCCACAACACTATCCCAAGGCGTCAACACTCCCAGTACTCCCCTTCGCAACACTAAAACGATCCTTTTTCATAATAATACTATTCTCCTTAACAATTCGCGCGAAAGCGATTGACAAAAAATTGAGGGATTTTCGCAAAAGTGCATACTTGAAATAACTAACTCGGGAGGTTGCAGGATCCAAAAAAGCCGAAGACGGTGGAGAAGGAAGCGGTCGAGGATCCGAGATTAGTGAAGGTAAAGCGGTACGCTCGCACTGCCGGTATCCGTCTCAACTACAAGCAGCTACTTGACGGCGCCACCAGCGATAAGCAACGAATCGCCAGGATCGAAACTGCCCTCAGGGATAAGGGACTTGAAGGTACGCATACTCATTTCGCCCTGCTTATACTGTCACGCGAGTACAGACTTGTTTAGGTCTGGCTGACAATTAATGTTAGTGATGCGATAAGGATTATGTCTCTCTGGACACAAAATCTTTTCAGGACAGCTGACTTTGGAATCTTGCAAGGCGTTTCGCCTGAAAAAGGAACAGGAACGCGAGTTGGCCGACCTTGGCGAGGTTGACATCATCGATGACGGCTCAAAGAGTAAGTTAGTGTAAATCGATTACATCGGTAAATGTGGACCGGCACATTTTGACCGGTGTAAGCGGAATTCACTGTGTTCAAAAGATAAGAGGCCGAGGATTCGAGACCGACTTAACTTGAACAGTATAGGTGGAACAGCGGTAAAAACGAATTTCATTGTACAGTGGAAATGTTTTATGCCGGTAAATGGAGACCGGCGAACTTGGACCGGTACAAGCGAAATCAGTGTAAGCTAATTCCACTGCATGCTACATGCCTTAAAAACGAGCTCGATAATCTCATATTACAAATCAAATGATAACAAAGATAGCAAAGATAAAGATGATAAGGGACTTTTCTTTACAGCGCGCGGTCGAGTAACGAGAAGCCACGTGCCACATCGGCGGACTTCGCGCATCAAGGAGTGGACGCCCTCCGATCACTCCGCCGACGGCACCGACACCGACGCTCAGGATAAACAGAAGGGCTGCCAAGAGATGCTCTCCCGTCTCAAGGGCATCGTCGACTCAGAGGGCAGCGGAAATCCGTCAGATTGATTTTTTCATACCCTTTTATTGTCCATCGATTACAGTTACTGCTACGGGCTACACTGCAGTGCTCTTATTCTTTCTCCATTATCACGCCGATCAACAAAATATCGTATGCTCCTTGCGCCGAATTGCGACTTCCCTGAAAGAGTTCCTCAAATAGCGCTGGCAGTTTATGTCATTTAGTGGTTATGATAGTATAGCGGGTGGTACAGCGTTTCGGGTAGAGACCGATGATCGCCGACCACTCGCTGATTGACGCGACAGCAAGTTTGAGGGGATTTATAATGAATCGGGTTGCGGGTGAGTGGCCTTATTTCGGTAGCGTTCTGAAATGGGTGTGGATTCCTAAAGCCCGCACCACACATTGCAGTTGTAGAATCAATAATATACGCTAAAAGCATATGGTATTCTGGATGATCAGGCAAAAAATGGAAAATACACACCGACACCTCGTAATCCTTTTTTTATGAAAGAGTCATTTGAAAATACCGGAACCCCTATTAGATTACTCCGCTATCCTCATCTTCGCCGGGAACGTTCTATTCAATCAAATGAGTAATTACTTCTGAATTGCAACCGATTCATTGAAAAGAATTTCTTCCGACGGGAAGAATGAGAGCATTGCAGTGTGTCGTTAATCTCTTTGGTTCGCTCACACTGAAAGTCCCGCGTGCGTGTTGTACAATTTCGCTCAAGAAACTGCCTCAATCTAAGTGACTCCCGGCTTGCGTGCTTTTCATATGGCTTGTTTCAAAGTACATCAGTTTAGCATAACTTGATGTTTAAATAAAGTAGTACTATTTTCGTCGTTGTGTTATTAATTACTGCTCATCATTTTATCATTGACACAACCAGGCATGTGCACGAGTTTAGGGGGAATTAAACCCCCCTCCGGTTTCATTCATTTCACGACGCATTTTGTGAGCACATTACGCCCTATACAAACATCTTATTTTATCACACTTGCCATTTAGTCACCGGAAATTGTAGTTGACTCCAAGCCTCTTAGTGTGATGACAAATGTGTGGGCAGCTAGCGAAGCAACAAGCAAATGTCAATGACAAACAAAAGATTAGTTACGCATTGTGACGTGTTTGCGGCATGTGCTTATCTTCCCACAGACGAGCATCCGCTCAACTGCCGGGCCCAGTAGATAGCGTAGAATACAAAAGCGGTTGAACCACTCTGCATGGTCAGTTGCTTTGTAAATCATCCCTGCTATTGTGTCTCAACCGGATATACAGTCAGTATGCACCGACTTTTGCTCGCCGCTTCGCTGCTTGTTAGCGCGACGCTCGCTGCTCCTTTGGACCAGAACGAATCGACGAAGATCACCTATGGGTACGCTGTCGACGTCGCCGCTGCTACAAGCACGGCGACCTTCAACTGCTATGGACAGCAGAACTATCGCGTTGCTTTCGTCCAGATCTACCAGCCGATCAATGACGGCATGCCCAACCCCAACGGACCTACTAATATTCAAAATGCTGTCAACGGTACGTCGCGTTTCCTCTTTTATACTATGCATTTGTGCTTTATTATATTGGTTGTAAATGCCTACGCCAGAAGTAATTAACTTCGGCGGCTGCCAAAAATCATGCAAATTGAAACTTCGTCTCAAGATTCAACCCTCACAGCCAAAGTACCACTAGTGTCAACCTCAAAATGTATGCACCGCGACGGTGCAAAATTGTTTTATTCATTCACTTCAACTAAATTTTTGGCTTTAAGTAGTGGTACATATTGGAGAAACGAAACTTTCAGAGATGTTATTTGAAGTGCTCTGAATGCACAATGAAGCCCCAAATATATTCAGCAGTCACGTTTTGCATGCAACTCCTTTTCGGAAGTCGATATCTAAACACACAGCAACAGTTAAATTTTCTAATAGAAACTATGGTTATAACGAAAGTAATATATAAACCGATCAAGATTGATTGATCTTCGAAATAAACTAATCTAACTCAACTTGAATTTTAGCTGGTCTTGGAGTCGAGGTGTTTGTCACACCTTCACTGACCGGCGGGAAACAGGGTTATGAGCAACTGGACGAAGCCTACAATTACGTCACCAGCCGCGGGGTCAATGTCAAGTCCATCTGGCTGCAAGTAACGTCACCGATCAACTGGCCATCCAACCAGCAAAACAACGCCAACTTCATTTACAGCTTCCTCGCGCGAGCCCAGGTCAGCTGCAAGCTAAAAACTTTTTATACAATCGTACTAACATAAGCTCTTCACAAGTGTCGTACTTTTTCGTTTCGATTGACGAGCTTTGTTCATTATTTGTCTAAACTGACTACTTTTCAGCAGCGAAATTTGGGAGTTGGAATTTACACAAACGCGTATGACTGGATGCAGATCACAAGCGGATGGACTGGTTGGTCCCAGATCCCTGGAGGCGTCCGTCTCTGGTTAGTTTTTATCACAGTTGCAACTTAAAAGCGTTCTCTACATTCTGCAAATGCATTGCCATCCTTAGGTACTGCAGAAAAGACAACGGTAACTGTCCATTGCCATCCACGTATCTATCGGGCCACCCACCTATCTTTTGTTCGCGGATGGCAATGGACAGTTAGCGCTTTCCTTTCCGCAATACTTACCGGTGTCACTACATGAAGTTACAAACAAAACAGCACTTTAAAACTCTCTGTTTTAATTATGATCTACTGGGTTGAATTTGAGAGGAGGGAGGGGTTGAAATCAAGGGTTTGATGGGGAGTTAGCAACTCTTTAAGATTCACCGAATGGTACCTAATTGTTCAATTACATTTTTTTCCTCTTCATAATGCGATTTCTCAGGTATTGGCATGTGACGACGACCGGCCCAGCGGGACAGACGGATCCCACCTTCAACGACTTTACGCCTTTTTCTGGCTTCTATGATCCTTTGGTCAAGCAGTACGCTCAGTACATCTACATATGCAGCACTAACGTCAACATCAACGTTTATAAGGTTTCGAACAAGCAGGCTCCTGAAGCGAAAGAGATCGCCGATGGCAAACCCGTCGTTGGTCTCCTCATGGGTTCCGATAGACAGTGATTGAATTCTGCATTAGTAGCAATGATGTAAACTGCTGTTTAGTTTTCACTTTGTCAATGCCGATTGCTTCCGTACAACAGTGCCAAAGAATTGTTTATGTTAATAAAGTATGAGATGTTTAAGTCGTGAACGGTTTTAAGCACTGAGCAGGATACACTCAAGCAACCGTTTATCAACCTTATCATTCTTTAATCTTTCGAGTCAACGCAATGGTCTGGGACTTGATACCAGCGGCCTATTTCTGCAAAATATTACAAATGAGCAATCACGGTTTTGCAAGCACGGTGATTGATCGTTTTCTAATTATTTTCAGTTTCTTGACAAAAGAGCTACGCGTGCACTTTTGCAGATTCTTAATTTCAATATTTATTATAAAATACTCAAGCAGGTGATTGTTTCCAGGTCCCTTTTTATGCGGCAAGCGAGCTGAAGATCGACTGCCGCCGTAGCGTTGGATCCAACAATGCGACTCTGGCCGAAATATCCTTTATTGCTCCGCCTTCAGTACGCAAATTACGTTGGTGTGCATGTGAGCATGCTGTGATATTCTAAGAGCAAGATAAACATGGTCATGGATAGGCATGCTGATAAAGCTGAGACAAGAAGTACCTACTTATCTTCCTGCTTTCTCATTTCCTGTTTTTTCCTTTGATATAATAGAATATCATGATCTTTCCCTCAAATGACGGCAGAATGTAGATGTGTAATGATTCCGAAAGTAACGATTTTGTCGATTCCGATTCTGAAATAGGACATTCATTTTACTATGATTCCGACTGCGGTTCTCAAAATCAGCGCGTGAACGGTTGCATAGCGCTCCGGATGACCGCGGCGTAGACTGGTCGTCGACGTTATCCGATCGTGTCACTGCTTGTTGGTTCTATTGGATGTCAGTTTAGAATAGCTTTTTGCTTCAGTTTGCACTTGCTCACGTTCATGCGCGAGAATCGCTTCAATCTTCGCAAGTAGGTCATTGTGAATCTGGCGATTAGTCTCACGTAAATGGAATTCGCATATTTCGCAACTGATCGCGATGAAATTTCTGTCTATTTGCAACAACTGTCGGACGGTGAGTGGGCGAATTTTAAACCGATAAAAATACACAGCCTATCAAATCTCTCTATCTACAGTTCTCGCTGTCTCCAAGTTATCATGCCAATGGGCACGACTGATCATCTATCGTGAGGGTTACGACAAGGTGCGTCAAGCCCACACGCGACTGTGAATAAAACACACAATCGAGATAAAACATACAGAAAAATATGCCGAGTCTGTTTGACGAGTGATGACGCTTCCGCACATCTGTTCATTTTCGCATCCACTCATGAACAACAAGCTGACACACTTCTTTCAACACTTCACTGTTTAAGCGATAACACACTACAAAAGCGACGGTACAGCAGCTCAAAGGTAGTTACGCCCAACTTCCTTCTTACTCTCTCTCGCTTGTCTACGCAACCATGAACATGCTGTTCCTTCTTGCGCTCGTTGTTGGCGTATCGCTGGCCGCGCCGATTGAGGATGATGGCTCGGTGAAAGCCTCTTTTGGCCTAGCTATCGACACGAACATCGCCACGAGCACAGGAACTTTCTCCTGCTACCGTTCGAGCTACAATGTTCTCACGGCGTTTATTCGAATCTACAAGCCGGACAATGGCGGATCCGTCGATCCCAACGGTGCCACTAACGTCCAGAATGCAAATAACGGTACAGTTCTTCTTGCGTTCGCCATATTTTAAAAAGGCACAGAAGCTACGAGAAGGGAAATGGATAAATGGGAGAGTGGGCTACCACTTAAAAGAAATTTGCGTAATTAGTAAGTGTCTATTGGCGCCAGCAATTTTTTGAGGAATCGTTGTTATTTCGAGATCCTACGTCATCTATGAGCTTGAATCAGCGCATCGGCGGCCTGATAGACGCTGATTCGGCTTGTGTTGACTTGATATTGAAAACGCTATTTAGCCGGTCTTGGCGTCGAAGTGTATATCACACCTTCACCGACCAGCTCGAAACAAGGATATCAGCAATTGGACGAAGCCTACAACTATGTTACCAGCCACGGTGTCAATGTCAAGTCCGTCTGGCTGCAAGTGACGTCACCGATCAACTGGGGATCCAACACGCAAAACAACGCCAACTTCATTTACAGCTTCCTCGCGCGAGCCCAGGTGAATGCAGTCCCTTTGACACAGCCGCTATTGTTCTTTCCTCAAAAAATTTAAATGTTTGTAGCAAAGAAATTTGGGCGTCGGAATCTACACGAATAGCTATGATTGGGCACAAATCACGAATGGCTGGACTGGCTGGACGTCAGTTGCTGGCGGAGTCAACCTGTGGTACGGTTTTTTGCAGCTATTAGATGTACTAATGTCGAGAACGAATCTGTCTAAACTGCTGCTCGTTGCGATCACTAACCTCCCTTGGCCTTGTTTTTTTATCAAACTATTGCATTCGCGGAATTGCGAAATTGCGAGACCTGTGATCGGTCAGAAACACGGAAGTAACCAGTAAATGACCAATCACCACGTTTGTGATTCCGAATTCTGCAGCAATAGATTGAAATAGGCCTCAGAAAAATGTCTATTTGACAGCATCTCACACAAATTGAGCAAATTTGGCTGAGAGGGTAGAATAGTGTCATACTATTATAAGTAAAGCAGTTGCCGTTAGCTTTCATTTAAAAGAGGAGCTTTAAAGGCAGTCAAAAAGTGTTTTCACTTAGGTACTGGCATGTGACAGCCACTGGTCCGTCAGGACAGACGTCGCAAAATTTCAACGATTTCGCAAGCTTCGGTGGCTGGAACAATCCCGTGGTCAAGCAATACGGCCAGTCGATAAACATGTGCGGCAATATGGTTAACGCCGACGTTTACGTCACCGGAAGCAAGAAATCCGAGCGTGTCCAAAAAGTTACTGATGACGAGCCTATTGTCGTTGGTTTGTTGATGGATGCTTAGTGCACAAATATTGTCATCAGTGGCAGTTTAGGCACTGTAGCTTCATAGAACAGATATAAAAGTTGTTCATTACTTAACCTTTTAAAGATTAAAACTTATGAAAGATCGACAAGTTGTAAAAATACCATAAAGATGCTTTCTTGGTCAAACATACTCTATTAACGAATGGCTATTCACAGCGACCCACTATCAATAGGGCAGAAAGATAGATTATAAGGCAAGGTTTTCTTCCAAAGACAATCAAAGATATTTTTAACCAATAAAACATTGTTAACTGACCCACAAGCGCATATGGCAACCTCAAACTGCACCATTGCTCCTAAACACAAGCAGAAATTGAACTGTGAGAGATACTTGGAGAAAGACAAGCATCTTCAGAGAAACGAGCTCGTTTTGTTCGCAGAAAGCATTGGTGGCGAGAAGTGGTTGCACTGCTAATCTCGGGTCGCTTTAACTCAACGTTGGTGTATTCTACGGTCAGAATGGAGCGCTTTTCTTCATGATCTCATCGTATAGTCCCAGCCTCCAGTCCAGTTTGATTCATATTGAGTACTACCATCTATTAGTGCCTTTTGTTCACGCTCTTTCGCGAGAATTCTGTTTCCACACGAATCACTCGTTTTCTACCAAAATTGCATAACGATTTATTGACGTGTATTACAAACTCATGAATAGGAGGAAACCGCTAAGAATAGTCAGTGAGCCTCGCGCAAAGCGGAGAGCGAGTGCTTCTGACGTCCATGCTCGTCAAAGTTATCGTCAGCCAACCATTTGACGAAGGCGCTTCTGACTTTGGGCCATTCGCCATCAAGAATTGAATACCACGCGGTGTCTCTGTTGCATCCCTTCACAACCATATGCTGTCTGAATACGCCTTCGAACAGGAAGCCGAAGCGCTCGGCGGCCCGTTTCGACCGATCATTTTCGTTGTTGCACTTCCACTCGAGACGCCGGTTCCCAAGCGCGAACGCTTCTTCCGCCATCAGGTACACGGCTTCGGTTGACTTGACGCTTCTCTGTGAACGATGAGCAGATGAAAATAATAGTTGCTTTTGTGCCAAGATTTCATATTTTTAGGTTCTAATGCACGTTGAAAGACAAGCTACTCAGCAAAAAGTAAGCATGGTCAATTACTAATATAATTTCTTTAAGTTGGTAGAAGAACTTTGTCTTTGAAACAATTACCTGCATGGAGGCACCGAAGGCGACATGTCCAATTTCAATATTTCCATGAGCTGGCGTTATTCTGAGGTAGCTCAGCTCTCCTTGCGCCTCGCCCGTGGCGACGTCGACGACGGCGTAGAACAGCGGGTCCGCGCTCTCCGCGTTCTTCGACAAGAACGCATCGAAATCGGCACGATTGGGGAATGGACCATAGGACATGTAGTCCCAGAGTTTCGTGTCCGATTCGGGCCCTTGAAATTGACGCCATAAGTCGTCGCCGTGACGCACTGGGTCGAGAGCTTCCAGACGCACATGACGTCCTTCAAGCACGCGATGGTGATCCGGGGCTTTGGCTCCCTGCCAATTGGCCAACGAGGCACTCGTCGCCATTCGCACGATGGAAATGACACTTTTGGAAGCAATGATGATGTGTACAATACGACCGACTGCTGTCAAAATGAAACTGCGATGCTTATGAAAAATGATTGACAGGTGTAGGTAGTCCTGTATTGGCGAATATTCTATCTGAGCCCAGAAATCAAAACGATTCAGTCGCGCTCGCCGGCTGTTTGTGGACTCTCTCCAAGCTCCAAATATTTATAGACGAACAATTAAAATTTAATTTTTATTCTCTTATGAGCATAAAGATATATCGAGCTATTGCAATACTTGCTGTTATCGCGAAGTAATGATCTACTGAAACCGAATAATCAATCTATCTTCTTTCGAGTCGATTATTTTCGCCCACAGAACCAAGAAAGTAGCCTCAGTGAACTAAATATTGGGCCGGTTCCACATCGCGTACTTAAACTAAAGTCGGACTTTACGCAATGATGAAGGATAGGCCTTAAGTCCGACTTTAGCTAAAGTACGCGATGTGAAACCAACCTATTGTACTATTGTATTATAGTCGAATACGACAAAAGCAACAAAGGATCTTTAACTGGCCTAACTTGTAATTAATTCGCAGCAATTCTAGTTATGTGATTCTGCAGAAAGCTAATGCAGCGTTGGTGGTTGTAAGAATGGGTACTGAGACGATGATCGACCTAATAGTAATGAGTTCACAACCTTCCTTATTACCTCTAAGCACTGGCTTCACTAATAGAATTCAATGCAGTTTGATATTTTGGTGTGACTAAACGCTGACAATAGGTTTTGCAAACGCAACAGAATCATGAAAAGTTTTTAGCAGAACGAAATCGGGTCAATGCGAGCAGAGGCGCTGCAAAATCGCTATACTTGGTAGACCCGGGGCGCGCCAGGCAACTACATCTCGGTTTCGTTCTATTCGATCTTCGATACTACAGCAATATTGCATGCAGTCTCACGCTACCTTTGCCAATCATTTATTGAGTTGACTGCATGTACACAATGACGTGTGCGCCCTTTAAACTGAAGATCGGAAAGTAAGATTGTCGCATCACTTTAGCAATGAACGTAGTTTGATCATACTACGGTGTCTGGTATTCGCTTTGACACTCAGCATTAATACAATCTCTCGTTTACAGCTTATTCAGCTGAATGGACATGTTCGAAAAGTGTCTAGACGGACTATCGACTTCCACGCCGAGCAGTTTCCTGGCCAAAATCCGTCATATCATTTCTTAGTTAAATTGCCCTGAGCAGTTGCCCTGAGACAGTATTCAGCGCATATCGTTCCTTAGCGGGAAATCAGCCTTGTCTATTAGTACTCCTCCATGTCGCCTTAGCAGTTTAAATGCCGAAGCCAGCTCTATAAACTGAGGTTCTATGACGAATAAGAGCCATGCGTATTGCGCTCTGAACACTAATCCTCTCTGTACTTCAATGAGAAGCAGCCTTTTCGGACCATGGAATTGTATTTGCTTCAATTGAAAAATATGCATGAAACAATGACGTGCAAACTTTTATAAAAAATCGAACTTTTATTAGAGCCCCTCTTTAGTCAGCATTAACTTCTTCGAAGGTGAATGTGCTAAAAAAACCATAATATAGCATCAAACTAAGTCTCAGATTTTTTGTAATGAGTATCGGTCGTATCAACCCGGCGCAAAGCAGCGAGTGTCTGTATCTGGCGGCCTTGATCATCAAAGTTATCGTCGGCCAACCATCGCACAAAAGCAGCTTTCAATGCGGGCCATTCATTATCGAGAATCGAGAAATAGGCCGTGTCTCGGTTGCGGCCTTTGAACACAAAGTGCTGCCTGAATAGACCCTCAAATCGGAAGCCAAAACGCTCGGCAGTCCGTTTCGAACGCTCATTCTCGTTGTTGCACTTCCATTCAACGCGACGATAACCCAGAGCGAATGCCTCTTCGATTAGTAAGTAGACTGCTTCGGTCGACCTGACACTGCGCTACAAAGACACTTTTATTGCACTTTTTTTTAAATCTAATTAAATTGCAAGCCTCTCCATCTCACGCAACTTATATTGATAGATCATAGTCAATTCAGCGCTATCTCTAGGCAAGTACCGTTTGCTTGAGATTTATAGTGATACCGTAGGCAGTATCTATATGCACAATATGTCACTCTTTGCGTTTTAGCGTCTGACCTGTACAGAAGCCGAAATGCTCATTTAGTGGAGAAACTCTCGCCATCTCCAATAGAAGCTCTCTCCCCCTCCCTAATTATTCAGCCTGCAGCCGTAGCCTAAGTTTGAATATAAAGCTTGACCGAGTACATGGATAAAAAGTCATCCATTCCGAATGGTGACGACGTGCAGAGTCATTTTTAGGTATATGACAATTGCCTTATAGTCATGTATTGTTATAAGTGAAAGTGGAATATCTGTTTGTCAGGAACTATCAGCTTCATCCCGGGCCGCCGATGCCGCTAATTACTTATGTTTCAGAAGTGCATGATTGATCACTGATTAAGCTTAAACGACCTACCCGCATTGCAGCGCCAAAGTTAACGGGTCCGATTTCGAGGTTGCCATGTGCGGGAATGATCCTTCTGAAAGCCAGAAAACCCTGCGCTTCTCCGCTGGTGATGTCGATGACAGCATAGAGAAGCAGATCATCGCTCTTAGTAATTCTCTTCAAGTATGCGTCAAAGTCGGACTGACTGACAAACGGTCCGCTGAACATATAGTCCCATTGATTCGGATCGGAGTTAGTACCATGAAAATGTCGCCAAAGATCGTCGCCATGGCGTACAGCGTCGAGCGCTTCGAGACGCACATGGAATCCTTCAAGCACGCGATGGTCGGGAACTTTCGCTTCGTGCCAGTCGACCAATGAATGGTGCATAGCAGTTTGCAGCGTAGGCAGCTGCTCTCAGCCTATTGAAAAGAACTCTGCGCTCTGGGGTGGCTAGCAACTTCTTGCGTTCTGCCTGCTATCTGTTACGGTTATAAAGTATAGGATGACGTGATTATGTCGGGGGTGTCGTCACATGATACAACCGATCGGGTTGTTTGCATGTTACACGATAGTATTTAGCTATTTTTCAGCATCAGAAGTCAAATAGGCGATAGCTTGACACTCAACTATTCAAACAGACGTAGAGCGCCTAAGGATCTGCCGTAGAGGGCGGAAAGATTACCGATTAAACGATTCCTATTCTTTCTATTTAAAACGAAGCTCGTAAGCCTCAAATAACTCTTAGTGTTTATATTTGGGATACACATAGACAGTTTCATTGTGAAACGGCCTTAACAGCAATAGCCTGAAATTCGACTCTGTCATGCACGGCTCCAGTTACAACTGACGTTGTTTGACCAATTGTTTAACAGCCCATTTTCCGTTCTGTTTATGCTCGCAATTTCGCTAATCTGCTTACAAAGTTCCATTTCGTCTTGGCCACCAGCGAAACTCTCAACCAGCCAGTATTTCGTCTTGCCGAACGCCAGGGTCGTTGCCACCAGCTCCGTCTGATTCATGCAGCACTCGAATGTGTTCAAAAATTTCCGCATTCCATCCTATCGGCTGACGTTGCTTCCATCATTCAGCCTGACCTCGTATTCAAGACAATAATAATAAGCATTGTAAGTAGATTGTGATTTGCGCCAACAATAGTTATTCAAAATAATAATAAATCAGTTGCTGACCAAAAAGGCAAGCGAAGCGGTCGCTTTCATTTTGATTCTGATTAGTAGTGTGCCTGAGCAGTTTGTGAGTGATGTCGACGCTTGTGCAGCTGCTCGTCATTCTCTTTGCTCTCGTCTTCTACAACCTACCACTTTGCATCAACGGAGTCCTTGAGTGCTACGAGTACAACGTCATTGCTCCACCTGAAAAGGAAGAACAAGCCAAACCACCAGATGCCACCTGCATTACGAGCAGCTCCTTCTGTATCAGCTATATAATCTATCGCAAAATATACAAGGAAGTCACAAACAGCGAAGGCATCAGCTACATCGTGAAACACAATTATAACTCGGAAATCGCCATCAGAGGAGAGTGCGCCTTTGAAGAGTCCTTCCCTGCGCAATATTGCAGAAATATGACAGCAGAGGGAGATTCGTGCCGACTCGCCAGTGACGCCGATGATGCATTTATGTGGGTATCAAAGAGGAGTGTGAAGAACGAGCTGGTGGACGAGACCGGTCTCGCCGCCTTCTGCTGCTGCTCGAGCTCGAGATGCAATTCACAACGCTCGCTGCTCACTTATCGACCCGTCAAAGAATGCTACAACTACGCCAGTGTGGACGTCCGTCACGTCACCGTAGACGCCTTTATGAAAAAGGAATCATGCTCAAATAGCACGTATTGCGCCAGCGCTTTGATACGTCAGACTCTAAAGAATGGAAGCTTGGTAACGAAGGCTTATGGCACGTGCAATGAACTTCAGTATCAGGTACGCAACCGTTCCACATTTTTATTTTTACAACTTAAAAGTATGCTATATTTCGTTTTTTGTAAGACCGCTCAAATGAATTAAACGAAATATTCATAGCATAAATGCCCTTTTAAACCGTGAATTCCGCGCGGGCGAGGATGGGTTGAAATTACGGGGCTCATCTCACTCAGTAAATCTTCAGGCCTTTTTTATGTGAGGAATACTGTATCACTTTCGATTGTGGCCCTGCCGCCGTCGCTATATTATATATTTCAGGCCGTTTGTGACGCAATCGGCGACGGCTGTATGTACGGGTACAGATTGACAGAGATGTTCGAGGAGATTAGCGAATATTTCAAAAGTATGCCGTGGAACTGGGAGATGATGTGCTGTTGCCGGTCCGAACTGTGCAACACCGCCATGGCCATCATACAAATGGCTGGCGTAAACACTTGCTACCGCTACGAAGGATTGCTCGATGAGACAACAACAAAAGCAATGGAGAGAGAACGCTGCCCGAGCGACTATTGTACCAGTCAAATCTACACGACGACACTAACCGGCGACAAAAACTTCCTCGTTGCAATGAACTGCGCCGACAGAGAATTCTGCGACAACCTGAAGGAGCAATGCGCTTTCATCGGCGACGATTTCGCGATTAAAATGGAAAGAAAAATGTCGGCGACGCTGACGACAAAACATGTCACGAAAGTTACTGCGAAGTTGCACTCACTCTGCTGCTGCAAGGGCGATAGATGCAACGACAAGGAGACACTGTGGAACTTGTACTCCGCGAGATTAGGCCCCAACGCAGAGGGAAACAAGTCAATCGAAATCGCTCGACATTGCCTCGAATACGAGGTCAGTCTGGATGATGGAAGTAACGTCAGCCGATCGTTGAGCACGCGGAAATGTTCAAACGCGTCAGAATACTGCATGAGTCAGGAGAGGCAGGTGACAACGCTGGCATTCGGCAAGACGAAGCGCTGGCTGGTCGGCAGTTGCGCTGATGACCAAGATGAAGTGAAACTTTGCAAACGGATCAGCAACATCACTAGCATGAATGGAACAGAAAACAGCTGCTTCCACAACGATGGAGCCAATCTGAGCGAGCTCAGCAACATATTTACGGTTGGTTTTAGTATGTTTTCAAACGGAATAATTGTAATACCGACATGGATAATGGCGTTGTGTATAAAAGATAACCGGCCTCTCTGACGTGCAATATCTGGTAAGAGAAAACTTTATGTCCATAGAGGACAGTGCCCAAAAGCAAACAGATCTCTTAAAAAACTGCATTTTTCTCTACTAATAACTGGTGGAACTTTGTTCATAGCAAAGTTTTTGATAATTGATGCTTTTTCCGCAATGTTTAATGTTTAATTTCAGAACGATGTCGCAAGTTATTGTAATTTCTAAATTATTAGTTAACAGGACTAAATCAATTAGCGAAAGGGTAAGGGATTTCCGGGAGCTTCGGCTTTTGTAGATCCCCGGGGCGAACCCTACGAAGTAATTATGTACCAAAAATGCTCTGACAACTGAAATGGTTAAAAGGACCGCAGTCACGCAAGATAAATGTAGTTGTGTCCGGGTGCAGCGCGCAGAATAATATCAGAGGGGATACCGCGTCTCGTCTTCCCACTGGACGCCGTATCTCATCAGTTTGGGGGTGGAACGACGTTCAGTGCAAAGTACCGTAGAGAGGCATTCAGAGACAATCGGTAAACTGTCCTTTGCAACGCTGCCCAGTTCGTTCGTCGAAAATCCCATAACTGCTCCATACCAGACCAATTCATGATAAAAAATAAGATCCCTATTCAGGCAGATGAAGAACCGGATCACCAAATGGTGCAGCTGCAGACAGTGTGCTGCTGCAAGGGCGACAATTGCAACACCATCGATCGGCTTCCTAAGTATTCGAATCCTACGGCGACTGTGACGACGCTCAACGACACCACTACGATGACGAACTCGATGGCGATCGGGGCGTGGCCGGGCTCAGTCACTCTACTAACTGTTAATCTCATATGTCTGCTGATTTGGTAATAGATATTGTTTTGGTTGATTGCTTTAGTACTGTTAATTTCTTTTGTTAAACGTTGATTTCATTTCTGTTAAAAACGTTCTTCGTGCGCGGTCATGCTTCAACTAAAAGCGAGCGGGGGAACGGGTTGTGTTGGGTTCACAGCCCATCCAATATGATTTCACAACCGCACGCTGTCAGTGCTGTCCATTCGAAGAAAATTAGGCTTCACATCTTTCACAATTTGAGAATGATTCAATTGAATTTATATGTCACGTTTGCTTCGAAATAGCATCATTGTATTGTTATTAAATCACTGAAAGTAGAGTTCAGCAATAATTGTACCAAAGATATTGTACAAACTGTCGTCCAATGAACGAGGAACAATCGCTTGCAATTAAAAGCAGCAACGACGCAAAGTGTCCAGGAGGGTCATCAAACAGCATTGAAAATTGTACATTTTCAAACAGGGCAAAGGTGAATACAAAATCAATGGTAGAAGTTGCCGCCGCCAAAAGCAGCATGCTGGTGCCCCAGCTGCTGCGCCGATTGCGATTGTTGCATGACAGAGGCGCCTTGTTGAGAGCGTTCGTAAATGACGCGCTGTATTTCGCTCATGGACATGCTGCCGGACATCAGCTGGCGCATTTCGGCCGCGTTCAATAGACCTCTTTCGTTCAGTTGCATCAATTGCTGCTGAATGTTCATTGTTTGGTTGCCGGTGGCAGGCAGAGATTGCATGGGAGGATGACTTAAGTGAGGCGACGAAACTCCTTGCTGCTGCTGCTGCCTGGTTCTTCTGCGGCGACGTATAGTAAGCGCCGCTCGGTTGAGCCGAATAGGATGACGAGGCGGCCTGAAATGGCGACACCCCTCCTTGCGGCAACGCCTCTGACAGTGTCATCATTGGCCGATTCAGCTGAGACACTGGCGTCGAATGGCGCTGGATAGTTGGCGAAGAGGGCATCCCCATCGGAGAACCGGAATACGTCATCGGCGGTGACTGATGCACTTGATGCTGCGAGTAGCTACCGCTATCACCTGGCGAACTGCCCAGCTGACTGCGGCCAGCCGAAGATCCATATTGCAGCTGCTGCTGCTGCATCTGCTGTTGGAGTTGCAGTTGTTCTTGATGTTGCTTTTGCTGTCTCCTAAGCTGCTCCTCCTGCTCTTGTTGTTGTTGCTGCAATCGATTGCGATGCTCCTGCTCAAGTCGCGCTCTCTCTTGTAGTTGTTGCTGCTGCTTTAGCTGCTCTTGCTGTCTTCTACGTTCCTGCTCAAGGCGCTGCTTCTCAAGAAGTTCCTGTTGCTGCTTCATTCGCTCTTGCTCAAGACGTTGCTTCTCTTGCACTTCTTGCTGTTGTCTTCTGCGCTCCTGCTCAAGGCGCTGCTTCTCCAGAAGTTCTTGTTGCTGCTTCATTCGTTCTTGCTCAAGGCGCTGCTTCTCAAGAAGTTCCTGTTGCTGCTTCATTCGCTCTTGCTCAAGACGTTGCTTCTCTTGTAGTTCTTGCTGCTGCTTGAGCTGCTCTTGCTGTTGTCTCCTGCGCTCCTGCTCAAGTCGCTGTTTCTCTTGCATCTCTTGCTGCTGCCTCTTGCGCTCCTGTTCAAGACGCTGTTTCTCTTGTAGCTCTTGTTGCTTCTTTTGCTCCTGCGCAAGGTGTTGCTGTTCAAGAATCTGAAGCATCTGCTTTTGGGCTTCTTCCTGCTGCTGTTGGACCGCTTGACGCTGGCGTTCTTGCTGCTCCTGTGGCTGTCGTTGTTTCAACTGCTCCTCCTGCTGCTTTTGACGTTCTTGCTGCTGGCGTTGCTGTTCTTGCTGTTGACGCCGACGCAGCTGGTCTTGTTGCTCGTGCATTTGTCGCTGCACTTCGAGCTCCTTGTGGGCCTGAAGCTGGAACAGTTGAAGTTGCGCCGCACGCTGTTCCAGTTCCTTATGAAGTTGATCTTCTTGAAACTTCTTTAGCTGCTCTTGCGCAAGGCGTTGCTTCTGAAGCTGCTCAAGTTTGAGGCGATCATTTTGCTGCTTTTTAAGCTGGGCCTGTTCCTGTGCGTCACTCTGTCGCTTGACTGCTGACGATTGATTAAGCGGAACGGATCCAGTCGAGCTCGAGGGAGCAAGATTCGACTGCAGCTTGACTCGCGCGTCTTCAAAGGAATTCATTTGAATGTTGTCCGCTGCCGATGAACCCTTCTTAGAAGTTTCCGCGGGAGTTTTCTGCAAAATATATCATTGCAGTCTTCTCTGTACCATATATCGCGTTCGTATCAATAAGTTGTGAGCAGCCGTTTGCATAAATAACATTAAAAGACGAAAAACTAAACAAATGCTATTAGTTTAAAAAAGTACGGTGAAATCAGTTTACATTAGCGTTTGGGGGAGCCGGCCATAATTACCGGTATAAAAGAATTCTACTGTAGTTGTACTTGCTGGATATAATCCACAAACATCGTTAGCGCTGTTTAGTGGCGGTGATTAGGGATGCTCGATGTTGAAGGCAATGCAATTTCAGCAGTTCTGCATTACGCTTATCAGACGAAAAACAGTGAATCTTTACAATCAGCCCATTAGTCTCAAACAGACAATACAGAAAGTGCAAAGGAAGAACAGAATAGGTGGAAAGCAAAGAGTAAAGAAATAGATTTCATGCACGCAATACATTCCGAAGACTAGTGAATCCACCAGAGCAAATGAAGAAGAGAACAGAAGGAATCACAACGACAGGCCGGGAAATTTTCAAATGCTCTCATCACTGGAGGAGTATAAATCGACCGTAGAGTCCCCGTCAAACTGCAAAAGAGAAATTAGTTACAGTCCTAACGGACTAAGGGAGCTCCGCCCTACGGGGTCATTTTTGAGGACGAAATATGGAAACAGGACTGTGGGTGAATCAATTATAATTTGCTTATTAGCTAGGTCAGCCCCTTTCATTACGGACTCCTTGTTAAACGGGCTCTCATCTGTCAATGAGCGTGAGTTATTGTAAATTTTGTAGCTTTTATAGCCGCCTTTATTGATCGCCTCTTCGAGGCCGCTATAAAAGAGTAGTCTTATAATTTGAATTCCCGCGCTCTACCGGGAGCCTAATATTTTTATATCAGGAGATTAATATTGAGCGCTAAATTTAAACATAAGTATCACCCTGTGATATTATTATTAGGCGTCGTTGCAAGATGAATGTCTACGGACGCGAACACTCGGTTGCCCATAATTATGGCATTTAATTTTGATATATATCGCTGTAATAAATTATTACTCTTCCCCCGTAGTCGCGTACAAGTCATATTGTATCGCGCGTCATCTATAGGTATAAACGTAACATCCCTCACCACAGTCGGCCCGAATATAGCATGCACACAAGACAAAATAGTAAACAGAAAACCTTTGAGAACGAAAAGTGCAAAAGGAAAACCGTGCCACTATAAGCAAATAATCATTCTATTAACAAAATCGCCGTTGCGCGTTCGATAAGCTTTGAAAAAAGTTCGCGGTTATTTTATTATATTTAATGATAAGAGGAGTAAGAGGAGGGTAAGCGAGAGACGATGATATTTACCTGGCTATGAACTGAGGATCCATTCGAGATCGAGGAGGTGGGAGCGGACGAGGCAGCGACCGTTGACTGAGCATTTTGACCGGCAGTGGTCGAAGAAATCCCTTTAGAAGCAGACGAAGAAACGGCGAGCGGCGTTGCCTTTTTCTGCGTGGGATTGGCGTTGGTCCTGGGCTTCTTCGGTTGTTGCGTAGTTGGTTGACCTGGGGGCTTCTTGCCACCCTGCGTCTCGCTTTCCGCTCTCTTGCGATAGTAAACGCACGAAGAAAGAATGACGCCACTCGGCACCATCGACTGAAGTTGCGCGATCAGCTTGCTAAAAAATTCCATTCAGATCGCTCATTGCAACGTCGAATAAAGAATGGGTAGAGGCCTATCTTAAAAGTCAACGATATCGTAGCCCAGCTCGCTTTTACAAACATGCTCATTGATCTCACCAGATAACCGGGAGAAGGGGATGGCAGTACTCTGTCCACAACGGCCAGATCAGCGATTACTCAAAGGAGATCTCACGCGCTTTATCGACCGTCGACTGCGGCAAAATAATATAAAATGCAACGCGCATCTCTCTTTAATAAAGCTACATCTTTTACACCTAATTATATCTGTCAATTTTCCGACCTAAATATAGTTCAAAATTCAACCAACTATCCTATCAAGCTCGCTTAAACAGTAACGTTTTCGTGTTTCCTGCCGTTATTAACCTGCGGCTTCGTATTAAAAGTGTCAAGAGTAAGGAATCATTTCTATATTGGAAAAGAAGTGAGTGCAGTAGAACGCAAGATCAAAAATTTCAATTACTTATTCGTTGTTATTATTTTTGCAAATAAAGTAATGAAGAAAGCCCTAAATGTCGGCAAAAAAAAGAACTCACGAAAACGTCATCCAGCCGCTATGGCCGAACAACGGCAAGACGGAGACGTCGAAAAAGCGAACAATCGAGGTCGCCTGCTCAGCGGGAGATTGGTTGAGAGCTGCCGTGGCTTTCACGATCATAGACATCATGGACGACACGAGCTTCCTGGAACAGTTTTCTCGATTTATTCCCACGGAGCAATGCATAAAAGGGAATAAATGTATTTGCTATTTTTATCGAAATAAAGCGAACTTTTTCGATAATTTATTCCTTAACACATCAGTTAAGACGTGCGATTATTATGTAGCGCGATCGCTACAGTCACACTGCTTCCAGAAATTACCGCGTCCGTTTGAAGTCACTTACTTCAAATCGTCGCTCCAAATAAATTCCTTTTTCGGTCTCGGACTGTTCGATGCAATGGCCCTGCAAACATATTTCGTCAGCAACATAAGACATGAACATTTTTGCTGCAGCAATCGACGAAAAAGTACAAACGACATTGATAGATATGTGCATGAGTTCTGGCACTGAAGTATGTATCCCGAGGATTTTTATTACCCTACTTCGCTGCCCTTTTTTCATTAAAATTTTATAAATAAAGCGCCTCCTTTATTCTACACTAACAAACAATATTTTGCACACCTGTCGCTGCTCTCACCTCTTCGGCAAGAGAGCGTTTCCCGAGAAGTCTCCCCCAAATGCACACATGTGGATAAACGCTTCACTTACATTTGAGTCGAAGCTATAAACGCTCGTTCCTGCATTTCCATCTGCTCCTTAATAACTAAAAGCAGCAAATATAATTCAATTGTAGAAAAAGGGGGAAATAAGCACTAACCAGCAGTAAGCAACGCCAAATTGGTCATGACATCCTGCGTCAAGGATTGCGACATGGCAGCCAGGGAGGCGCTTGTCGGCGGCGTATTCGCATTCGCTTTCTTGCTGAGGTTCGTCGGCGTAGTGGCCTGCTTTGCTGGTGCCGAATTTGGCGCCTTGCCCGACGTCTTTGTAGCCGATGTTGCTGGCACTGAGCCAGCTGGGCGCGACGGCGTCAACGCAGAGGCCGCGCTCGCCTCCTGCTTGCGTTCTTTCCCTCGCACTGCATCGACGACATCGGCGATCGATCTCAGCGATGGACTGTCCGGCTGAAATAACAACTTCACTATAGGAAAAATTCCGATTCGAAAATCTTCAATTAACGGAAGATTATAATTTTAGAACTGTTCAGAATAATATGATATAGTATGTAATGGCATGCAGCAGAATTTAGTAAAACTTTCGAAAGAATTTCGAGGTGCTGCACTGAATCAGGCAACGCTATGATTTCTACAAAAGAAGGATCGAAAGTAATCGCTATTTCGAGTTTTATGAAATTTTCATTTTCACCTATTCAACAGAAGCGAGCAATAATCGAAACTGCGATAATGATAACCTGTAACGCACCGAGTTTAAGGAGGAGCCTGAAGATGCGACAGATGCGACGACGCTTGCGATTAAGCTGTCGACAGAGAGCTAAAAAAGATGTATCCGTTACATCAAACATAAATCGAGTATACAAAAGTGAAAGATATAAATTTTAGCTGATCAACTATTTTATGAACAACAGTTATATTATGCCACTGCCATGAATGAAAGACCGTAAATGACAATAACAATGCCCGCATATTGTTAGCGTAGAAAAGCGTTCGCTCAATTTCTGCACCATCAAATATCAAACTGATACATTATGATCGAATGAATACCCATCGCATTGTCCCGGTGCATAAGAAGTGTCATGTGTGCGCCGCAATAAAGCGAAAATCGCAGCCTTCACGACGACTTTAACACTACACACAATTATCAAACCAAAAAGAACACCACACACCTTATCATTCTTCACTCTGGAAGGGTTTGAGGTAGCCGGCGTGGGCGCTGCGGGGCGAACCGGATTGTTTGAAACCGCCGACGGCTTTTCCGCCTTGGCCGATTTCGCTTCGGTCTTTTCGGGTTTCGACACTTTCTGAGCGGCAGAGAGAGTTGGCATGGTGCCAGTAGCATTCTTGCTCGTCAACGACGGCGGCGTCGCCCTTTGGGGCGACAGCAAACCGCTCGCCTTGCGTTCCTTGTACACTTTTATGCGAATGTAGAGCGATTGCTTTTGAATCTGCACCCAACGCGCGAGGCTGTCCATCACCGCCGACTTCTGCGGCATGTTCATTCCGTCCGAGATGCATTTCTCTTCGATTCTGCAAGTCGGTTGAGCGCCGTTACACCGCCATTCGTCACAAACTCCCTTTCACCCCAATTCGCCACTATTGCATATGATTTCAAAGTAGCGTTGTAACTGTATGCAAGAGTGACGAAATGGAGTGCAAGAGTGACGAAATGAAGTTCAAAGGTGACGAAATGATATGCAAAAGTAGCTAATAGAGGTGAAAGGGAGTGTAAATCATCACTCTTGCACTTTTTAAAGCGGCGATAGTGTCACGATTCAGTAAAAACACATACTTGATGCAGAGCTCGACGTGCTCAGGGTGGAGTCGGAATTTGTTATCAGGCGCTCCGAACTTCCTCGTCTCGTCCTTGAAGTGTTTCACCATGGCCTTAAGCGCGTTTGACCACGTCTGCGGCGTTTTAGCGGGTGGACCAGTCGGAGGACGACCACCACTCATTCGATCGGGCGTCGCAGTTACGTTCGGCGATGATTCTTCGTCACTTGAATCGATGATTACCTGGGGAAACAGACGATAGAAATTGTATATGATTCACCATTCCATTATGTAAGCGAATATAGCCTATGCGTCGAGGGTTGCGTGTCAGGAACGAAATTTTAAATGCAATGCGCTAAAAAATCCGAATGCAGTTCCTCGCTACCTCACTTTCAATTCAATTTCGATTGTTTTGTAGGCATTTTGCAGTCAGAAATAAACGATAACACAGTCATAAATTGTTAAAGATTGCTACTTGCGGTAAGGAGAATACTTCCGTGCCGAGACAAATGATAAAAAGATACTTTTTTGGTGGGAGTAGCAGCAGTGACAGTGACGTTAGCAGGCTGTTTCGACTTCAATTGTTCGGGCGAAACATTCACATCGCGATAAATGTTCTCCAACTCTTCAGAATTGAAATTCCCGCCAGCCATTTCCGCCAAAAAGCTCGCCATCTCCGCCGTATTGTCGGTCATTCCTGGCGTCGACAGCGCGCTGAAAGATAATATATTAGAATGCTTTTCAACACAGTGAAAAACTAAACTCCCATGTCATCGATAAATGCATAGTTTTGATCAATTTCAATCGACTTTTGTCTCAACGGGTTCAAGGAGCATTAAATTCTTAACAGTATCACAGAAAAAAAAAATCAAATTTGGTCAAAAACTTCGACGTATGAATGTTCTATGCGATTATAAGTTCAATTACACGCGACGCACTGTACAACAAGGCTTTACAGTTTATACTGTGTGTTGAAAATACGCCAAGATCATGATACCGTACCTGATGTTTTTATTCTTCGGTTTGGGACCGCGCTTAAGCGGTTGGCGGTTCGCCAGGGCAGCTTTAGCAGCACGAAGCGTTGGCGGCATTCCGGCGCTCAAGCTGAAAAAACCGTTCAGTGGTCGCTTTACAGTCCACGCCAGTAAACAAAAGCTCTTTATCATCAGGGCCTGCTTCATAAACTAATTTCGATTTCAATATAAATTTATGAAACACGCGTCAGGGACCGACCGTATTCACTAATGTCAAGATTGATAAACCAAGATTACGGCTTAATAAAACATTCAACTTCCTGCTGCGTTTTTATTGGCCGGAATATTGAGATTTAAAAGATAACTTATCTTAACATTCATAAATACTTCCCCCAGACCTGCGCCAACGGTGAGCTATATCCTATAGCCTCGCCTGCCAAGCAGGAGGCCGCCATGCCAAAACTGCCATCATCGATCGACCTTGGATGGCCGAAATAATTTCGCTATCATTGCCACATCAAAATATCCAATGAAAACTGTACATCAACGAAATCACGGTTCTAAGAAACTGATAACGACTGTCGCCGGCATATCACTCTAAAGTCGGGCTTTCTGAGTACCCCTTATCCATATTATTATTATTATTCTTATCTCCCCGACCAACCGTTTCTTCTTGATGGACTGGACGGCGGCTTTCAGAGCGGAATCGCCGTGCGCTTGCTTCTTCGATGTATTGATCACCGACATGATCGAATCGTTGAGCAACGCAGCTGATGACTTCGTTTCTTCCATCGTATCCTCTTTGGTCAATTTTTTCTGAAAATCCCCCAATCTTAAGCTTCAGATTTCAACCATATTCGCACATTCTCAACCCTACCGAATTCAGTTTAGCTTTCATTATGCAATACGCTCTAGCGGACAATTCAGTCTCAATGCCCCTTTAACAAAATTACGATCTGATTAATGATAGATAATCTCTATTTTTCTAAAGCTTAAACAGCCGGAGTAAAGAAATAGTAGAAATGAAATTGGCTGTCTTATGCGATTGCTGCGCTCAGTTTTATGGCAAATTTCAGAATAGTTTTCTTCTATTTCCTCAACGAATCATCGATGATCACTAATTGCTTTCAAAATTCCCTGATTTAAAAAAAGATGCCCAATATAATAAAAATATGCTGTATGAGAACAATAAAACAAATGCAACATTAAAAAAGAATACGTGAAAGAAAAGATAGAGATTCGCTGGCAGTTGAAGCGTACCTTTTTCGGCTCAATTTGGCGCGAGGTGGAGGGGCGTTCATCCTCGGAATCGACATCGCTGGCGTTTTCCTCATCGCTGCTGTACACCGACTTGAACTCCAACTTGCCCCTGTTCACGTAGAAGCCCTTTCGTGCCGTATCGAGCGTCGATGGAATCATCTCATCATACTTAAATGGCACATTTTTTCGACGGCTTTAACGAATATTATTCATGCTCGATCTGCTTTGGAATACGTCAAACTATGCACTTTGATTTATATACTGTTGTAACAACGAATACTTACATCTGTCAGTAAAATATTCTTCATATGAAATGTTACATTAGAGTAAATAAAAACTGAACAGAAATATCAGAAATACTATTTACAAGTATGTTAAACGATTATGTAGCCTGATAAAATATTTTTGCAAGATATGCGGCAAAAGAAAAGATACTCACCGCCTCGCCATCATCGATAAAGCTGTCAGAGAGATCGTAGCCGGCGGTTTTGTCAATAAAGTCTTCCGCTCTTCCGAATTTGATCTTCTTTCCTCTTTTGTCTCTCTTGTTGCCCTGAAACACAAATTTCATATTCCTTCAAAGCAACACATTTCGATATTCTCATAAGCTTTAACGCTCTTTCATAACTGGAGTTTGCTTCGTTAATTCATAAAAACGCAGAAATGGATAAGAGAGAATTCAGAAATGATAGCTTGAACATCTGAAAGAAATCACTCATTCACCCTTCGTTGTTTTATCAAGCGCATTCGATTAGCCAAACAAGCATACTCACATATTTCTCCTCCAATCGCTTGACCAACTCTTCTGCTTCACGATCGTGAAACCGCTCGTCATCGCCGCTCGAGTCGCTCTGGTTCTGTAACACCGAATGGACGTTTTATCGAAGTTTGCGCACTATTTTGCATTTGAATTGGCGCGCACGTAGTGACGTCACAGTAAGCGCGACGCGCTCATCCCCGCGAGTGCGCGCGCCCGATTGGCGAGTTAGCGGGCGATGATCAATCGATATCGCCAAGACGCGCGCAGATCCATAAATACGTAAATATGGATGCGAGACGCGCGCACTTTCGCACCGCGACACGGCGAAAATAGTAAGGGCGCGCAGGAAGCGCTCGACCGCCGCAGCGTAAATCGATATCGGGGAAGCGGCGACCGCTGCGTGCACACTTTACAACCAACGTCGTGGCGATTACCATTTTACAAAGCTGAGGGGGATAAGATGATTCATCTCGAAAGAACAGTGGGGCACATTTGCTCAATCACAGAAACACCCGGCGCAACAAAAATGGCTGCACCGAGCTAGGCACAGGTTCGCAAAAAATACCTTGGAAAGAAACCGCGTCAGATAAAATAAATACTGAGCAAAGGAATAAAATGTTTCGTTCGTGTTGGCGCCGTTCGAAGGAATAGAGCGCGAAGATTTTTCGTCTGCATCAGGCCAGGGGAGTCGTCGCTTCGATCGGCAAGAGCGAGGGGTAAGGCGAGGGCCAGCAGGGTTACACGACGAACCCCACACAGTCGACGGAGAACGCGCACCACGCACACAATCCCCGCCACTACACACAGCCTCTGTCGTCTGGTCGCCGCCGCCTTTTTCAACGCAAAAAACCGTAGAAAATGACGAAAATTGTGCAAATTACAGATAATCAACAGCAAAGGTAGCACGATAATGCTCCCAACTGATAAAATTTGCAAGAAAGCACAATTTAAAAGCAGAATTACCAAATGTTCCTTGAGTAAATCCTTGTAATTGAAAACTGGATATTTATTCTTGGTCGGCTCGAACAGTTCCAAGTCCAGAATCACATGCTGAACGTTGAGTGCCTTGCGTTTCTTGCGACTGGAACCAGGCAGATCGACCGGCAACGTCATCCTGACCTTTCAGATCCAAAATACGACGTTTTCACATTAAGAAATAGCTGATAAATTACAAGAAAATAAGATGAACCAGCGAATACTCGTGGGGAGGACCAAGTGGCGGCGGCCGAGCCGTCGACAACCGAAATGCGCGCGCTACTGCAACGCCATCTACCGGTCGACGGCAGAAACTTGTGGCAATCGTTTATTCGCCGATCCGATGAAAGGCGGCGCGCTTCGCTATGACGACCATTGTTCGATTGTCCAACGGATGATTCGCCAGCTGTTGCTAAGCTACAATGGGCGTCGATAAACTTTAGTCACCTTAGCAACTGACGTCACCCGCAAAAGGCGAGGTAATTCCCTTGCGACTGCAATCTAACGTTTATCATCAACGTGTCGTTTTAACTTGTGAATTGTTTAGAAACATTTGCATATTCTGAAAAATGCGACGCGCTCTGCACTACGTCTTCAAAATCGGAGACCGCAAGGCCTCCTACGACTTCTTCACGAAAACTTTGGGCATGCAGGTTTGCTG
>NIUQ01000379.1:0-53013 GCA_002796945.1 Plectus sambesii
ACTGGCGAGGCGAGCAATGCAAAGCATACACCATGGCGCGAGCGATTTATATGTTTTGCATTGCTCGCCTCACCCGTGGCGAAGAGGGAGAATTCTGCCCCAGGTTTGTATCAAAATGTTAAACTTATGCAAAATGAGTCAAAATGAGCATTTTTCAATCATTTCTACATTATCACCTTTTTCTACTAAGGTGAGTTTTCAAAATTTTCATGGTTCAACCTTTTTCATCAAACTCACTACTATTTCTATTTCTGCTATGCTCCAACTGTGTGCGTCCGACGAATGAAGAAATGAATATCTGCAAACTGCACTATTTCGAACAATGCACTTGATGATAACACCATTTCTACATTGATTCACTCACTTCAACAAAACACAACACATGATAATGAGGAATCAATCCTTAACGGATTTCAATTTCACACTTTCTCTTGTTCCTTTATATTGCATATTTCCTTATTTTCATGATTGTGTTCATTTTCGACTTGATTGCACTTATGTCATTTATTCTTTACCCCATACTTTCACTAGTTTTTTCAATCCATTAAAACTAATTGACTTCAGAAATCAATCAGCTGGTACAGCGTCCTAGATTGGTCGGATACCTCTTGCTGTAACATACTGTGCGTTAAGGTATTAACAAAGTCAAAAGTCATATTCCCTAAAGCATCGATGACATTCTTCAAATTGCCACTTGTCTACTTAAAGCCTATCAAGACTAGCCAACTCTCGGCTCATTCGCCGCAACGGGTTCATTCGATGGCTCGGTTGACATTATAAAGCGCTTCCTAAACCAAGCTGTAACAATCCTGCGATATTGCCCAACGCAGAACAATGTTAGCAGTGGATCAATAACTGGATTCAACCGAAACAAAACTAATGGAATTTCTAAAACAGAGATTCTAGTTGTTCCGAATATGTTGAACGACAGATTCCATTTGTATACATTCATATGAAACGTACCTATGAATATAACTACTGCCGCCGGAACAAAGCATAAAATAGGAAGAATGCTTTGAACAGTCATCGTAATCAAGAGACTAAGCTCATCTTTCATCCTTGCTCGATCTACTATAGAATCTATGGTTTTCATATGATTTCTGAGATAGAGAAATAGCTTTGTTATACAGAATACTGAGGTAATATTCAAAATGGCAACTGGAACTGGGAGAAGTTCTCGGATGAAAGGAAACCAATACACCCAACCGCAAGTGTTTTCTCTAGCATAATACATTGGATAAGCAAAAGTCAGAATAGGGTATAATATTGGCCAATAAACAAAAAGAGAAATACAAAATACAATTCGATTTGTGAAAAAAGTATCATTATCTAATACAACATTTACAAAACGATGGATCGTAATGAGTGGTAGTGCATTTAAGAAAAAATAAGAAGTTGTCAGACTCCATATGGAATACATAGTGCATGAAAAGGGAGTAAATTGTAGATTATTTTCAAGCAGATATACGTACACGATAATCTGAGACAGTAGACCAAGCAGGCTAAGAATGTCGCATAGCGCCAGATTGCCCAATAGATACTTGTAATTATTTTTAATTGTCTTTTCCATGAATGATATATACATAACGAGAAGATTCAGAGGAATTCCAAGAGCACAAACGACATACACTTGTTTATAAGCAAAGAAGGATGTGAAACTCCATGATGGGGGAGGGGGGATCCATTTCCTAGAATCGTTTATGGGTGTTAGTTCGAGAAGAGACGCGACAAAGTCCATGATAGAAAAATATGATTGAGCCCTAAGTAATGTAATCTTTAGTAAATTAGATAAGATCGTTAAATTGCAAGTAGTTCAATATAAACACTTGGGAATGTTTGGACGAGTTAACTCAAAGAAAACCTAAGTAAGCTTTATGTCACACTTTGAAGTATAGCAGTGATTTCAATGACCAGCAACTGACAAGGGAATGCAGGACTTTGAAATTAAATACAGTTCGTCGAGTAACAATGCGCAGACGTCACAAACTGCCGCTAGTTTTGCTTTCGTCGTCTATCATTTGTAAATTGTAGTTTTCTACTGTCAAGTTAGATGACACTAGCGGAAAATTACAATTCGCGCTGAGCGCTAACAAGCAAGCAGAGCGCATACTATAAAATATATAATTTTATTAACGATGGCCTCTTTGTCACACGTCAAGCTCTCTATTCAAAGTTTTACTAATGACATACTGAACACCATGTGGTCATACCCTCACTTAGCAACCGAAATGTCAAATGTAATGAAGTCAAATAAAGATTTTCTTATTCAAAGCAAGTGGAAAAGACACAAACGAAATAAAATAATTCATAAGAATCCACAAACAGCAACTTTTGCGATCATATCGGTGACAGAGTAGATTTCGAAACTGATGATGCAAGATGACTTTGTTTGCAAGGCCGAAAATCATCAACCGCACTGGAAAGTTCGTAGCTAATATAGCCGCAGATCCGGAATACTGTAGGACCAAAGTCCACAATCAAAGAGAATGTGATTATTGCAGAGCCTGCTTCTAGTGTTGTCTCAGTAAACGACCGACTTTATCGACTTTTGTTTATTGCTTTCACATTTAATTAACCTGTTGTTCAAACTCGATAACGATGGAAGTCATAAGATAATCATAAGATTGGCATAGTTGACAAACACTGAGAAATAGACAAATTTTATGAAACACTACTTTTTCTTGAGCTTTCAAATTCTGATAACTAAAATGTTCTTTTATTGAATGAGTTACAGGTATCGTTATAATTAGTAGCGTTGTGTAAGAGATTAGACGTTAATATTGAAAAGATTGCACAAATAGTCTGTTTTATGCGGCTGTCAAAGAAATAATAAATACGTCCAACTTCGATCAAATTACTCACCCCGAAACTAAATATCATCAAGGCTTTCAAATTCGAACATCCGAGGCGATATGTATGAGTTGGGGGACTTATTTTGAGAAAACCAACCAAGCACGTGATGTGAAGCACAAAAGCATGGGGTGCGTGTACGTGTTTCGAATAAAAAAGCGTCAACTTTCACAAACTCTAGTACAACTGGCAATAAATGACTTATTGATCTATGTCACCAAATTTCGAGATTTAGATATATGCGTGCAAGATTTGACAGAATTGTATCGCAACGTAAAACCGTAGGAAAAATGTTTCAAAATGAACACTCTGAAATCTTTTCTGTGCTTCTTTCGCTATTTCAACCAACCGAGTTAAATATTGATTTTCTTAAGATTTCTCGTAACTGAGCAGCGCAGCCTGTTTCGTACGAAAACTAGTGCAATTGTGCAACTGCAAACTCTGTATATTTGCGTGTATGTTCGCATGGAAAAATTGCTAATTGCACACTTGCGACCAATACAGCTACGACGACGGCAATTTTGCACGAAATGTGAGTAATGTGGCACTAACTCGCAATAATTCTGCATACCCGGCAGTTGTGTCAAATGATAGCTTCTCAGCACTAAATCGCGATTCGAACAAAGTATTGGTATGAATATGTTTCTTCACCACACTATGCTGTTATGAAATCGACTGTTTTGAAATTTGAGCTAAAAAGCTAAATCAGTTACAGTTGCGTTTTGCTACAACTGTTTTATGAAAATCAGAAGTCTTGCCCTATTTTTAATCATTATTTGGGATAACTTTAAAACAGATATGTTCTATTCTTTAAGGGCTATCTGGGAATGCTCAATACTTCAAAACGGGGATCGCATGAATTCCCCATGTTTTATAATTAAGAGGCGTTAAAAATTAACAGATTTTATTCCCAACAAATTACGGTACATGCGCATTTTACGGCCATGCCCACTTTCTAACCCATATATCTCTGTGCCGGGGTCCCCATAGTGAAAATTTTTTATACCATCGTTTTCTCTCGCCAAGGCGAATTGATGAGCAAAAAAATAGGACCCCGGCATCTCTCCTTTGACATAATTCAGATTCTTGAAAAACGTCCTTATCCTAAGCTTAAAGACGTCATAATTAACACTGGTTGCTAGGCAGGGCTATTCTCGTGGGTTGATTAGAAGAGTACCTCTTTAGTATTGCTCATCTAATGCAAATGAATATTGCTTCAGGCGCTCTCTGATTCAGTTGAAACCGGGTAAGTGCTGCCTGCTTAAGTGCAAAAACCGAATAAGTGCAATATTTTTGCAAGCCCCGTGTGCAACTCTTCTATTGAATTGTGACCGGATAAATGCAATAGGCATGACCGCGCCCAAATGTCACTCAAACATTTGATCAAATATTGTATTGTGCATCAAAACAATGACTATATCAATCAAAGCACCTTTCAACCTTCTTCATCTTGAAGTTTTGTTTAGCAATACGTAATGTTTTCTAAATCATTTTCACTTTAACAATGACACTTTCTTTGTCAAAAAGGATATTTTCTTAGTCATAATTATACGAAAAAGGTTCTCTTTGCTTTGAAAATTGTCCGTATTAAGTGGACATGCTCTATTGCTAATCATGTATGCCTATTTCAAGGATCTGAGCAAAAATCGAGCCAAAATGAATGTATATAAACAAAAACCGCTTAAGTGCAAAAATTTTTCGTGCCCGGTCAAGTTGCACATATCCGGTTTTGACTGTACTTACCAAATGCTAATACATTCTTCCCTAGAAAACACGAGCACAGTTGACAAATAAAATTCTCTTGGTGGCACATTATGACAGCCCCTTGTTTTGCGCCAATTAAAGGAGACATTTACTGAACAGATTCTACACTTCCTCTGGTCACTTCTTTTTGTTGATCCGCTTATGTGCTGTGAAAAAAGTTTTGGCACAGCATTCTGTTCTGTTTTAAAATATTCATCTTTATTCAAGCCATCACGGAGCATCGACATGAGACAAACAGATAAATAACCAGTGACGTGAAAAAAGTATATGCAAACTTGGTAATCTCAAGGTAGAACATTGCTGTAAAGTCAATTAGAAGGAAAGGAAATAACAATCAATTTTTATGTTGCCTCAGTCCAAAAGAAAGACCAAGTGTAACTCATGCAAGTAGTGCAAAAATAGTAGAATTCTTCAAGAAAAAAATAATTGCTTATGAAATCAACTCTTCGAAAGAATTAAAGGTGATAATGATGGTAAAGCACTTATTTAACTGAAACCAATTTAGAAATATCAAAATAAACTTGTCCTGAATAGAAAGGGCATGGCGTAATTTTTTGAGGTTCATTCTCACTGAAAAACAGTGAAATTTAAGAGCGTCGCGCAATAAGCGCCAAACTGTCAAATATTCATACACATTCCATCAAACATATTACCGGGTTTTTCCGAAAAACCGCCCCGGGGCGCTTTTTTAGTTTGGGCACTTTTGACGAATTCAATTTTAATCCGAAAAAGCGCCCCTGGGGCGCTTTTTAGGAAAGTAGTAGAAATGCGTTATATGCATTTTTCTTTACTTATAAACAAAAGCAGCGTAAAATAACGTCATTACGCTGAGCAATGAAGTAACATAGCGAAGAAAAACAAGCTTTGCTTTAATTAATTGCGATATCTACCAAAAACGTTCTTTAAAAGTGTTAATAATTAACTTGTTGTAGTGAGCCACGAATGTAAAATTTTAAATCCTAATTACCGCCCCCGGGGCGCTTTTTCGGACTGATTTTCCTAAAAAGCGCCCCCGGGGCGGTCATTTGGGGGGGCGGTTTTTCGGAAAAACCCGGTATGGATAATAACAATATTAAAACACTCTGTATTTAGCTGCAGAAGCATGAACGTCTACAGAGTCAAAATTTTTCGATCAGTAACAAGGAATTTCGCTAGGCACCATAATTGACAACAACAAGCTCATTATTTGGTGCTTGAACACCGTTTTCACCAAGAATGGTTGTCATGGTTTGGTTTTAATGAGCAAAAACTGGTAAAAAGAAGTGCTATCCCCTTAATCATACCAAATCTATGATTTCTTGCTACTGATCAGCAAATTTAAACTAAAGATTTAAGATCAAGTCTTATGAACATATGACTGCTCTTTGAGATGAGGCTAACTACTGATGTTCGCTTCATATTTGCTCTTGCGCAGAGCCGATGAGCTACAAGTATTTGCACCATTAATTTTAAACAAGAATATTTGTAACTAGTATACTAGGTGGCGCAAAACAAACCGGTACACATTGTTTATCAGCTATATTTTTGCTCATTTTTAACAGATTACAGCGAAATTATAGATAAATATACTTCAAAAAATGTTCTTTGATTGTTTCGTTTTGATGGGTAACACCAACAATTTTTCCAATCATATTTTATGCATAAATGTCGATTTTTCAAATTTCTGAAAAATGCAGACATTTTAACTATGAAGAACTTTGTTATTACATAGTCTAACGCAATCAAGTTTGTTTATTTAAAGATGAACGTTATGGGGGATAGGATTAAAAGAGAAACTGGGACAATCGGTCAGGTGGTTGTGATTTGACAGCCTCTTGAATTCAAATCTTTTGTTGACTTCTGTTACAGAAGCATAACTCTCCGAAATCGATCAGAACTTTCAGACGACGCCACAAATTCAAATTCCTCTTTTCATTTTAACCCCCATAACGTTCATCTTGAAATATACAAACTTGATCCCGTTTGACTTTGTTATAATAATGTTATTCATAGTTAAAATGTCTGCATTTATAAAAATTAGAAAATTCTGCAATGACGCATATGATATGATGGGAAACAATGTTGGGGCAACCGATCGAAACGAAAATTCACACAAGCAAAGAGCACAGGTTGAAGTATATTTTTTCTCTAAAATTTTGCAGTAATCTGTTAAGGCTGAGCAAAAATATAGTCAACAAACAAAATGTACCTGTATATTTTGCGTCACCCTGCAATTAACATTTTTTATGTCTGGAACAATTGTACTAAAAGTTATTGTATTTTTTAGGCGTGCGCCTACTGATTTGAATTAGCGTACATTAACATAATTAATTCCCCAATGTTGAAATGGATATGAACATGCGATAACAACCTGTGAGGGGATAACTACGTCAATATGTGCTTGGTGAGCTGAGGAGCGCGGCAGGGACCAAATTTGGGACCCGCGCGCACTGTTAAATTGTTGTATGTCGCCTGGAAGCCTGCTCAGTTCGAAAAATAAAGGAATAATAAAAATCCCTACAATTTGTTAAATTGATAACCTGCTTCTTTTAAGTACATCTTTTGAGATGCCAAACGGCAACCAAATGCGAAAAAAATTTGTACCAGTATAGGTCGTTCAGATACGAGCTGCACGCACTTGATTGGAGCTTTGTTTCGACAACGCCTTTATTCCAAACGACAATGCAAGCGCTTCTCTTAAGTTGGTGCTTGTGCTGAAATAATTTGACAGGTGTTATTGTTTATGTTTGACAAACATGGACAAATAAATGGATTCAGAGAGTTCGCGATAGACACATTTTTTGTCATCTGCTGTTACATAGGAGCTGAATCTGAGCTTTCTGCATCCTGCAAAGTTATCATTCACAATGCACGCTGAGAGATAATGAATGGCAATTTACAAATAAACAGGATTTTTGAACCAATCGGAATAGTGACGCCTCTCAACTATAGTAGAGCAGCGACTCCGCGTTCAAAGCTTAAGAGCTTCTCAAATAATATTTATAAACTAAACTATTAGTTACAGTTCTCCTCTCTCAAAAAATAGAGTATCGTGAGCGTAGTGAAAAGTAAAAAACAGAAGGAATTGTACAATTTTTACAGAACTGGCGCGCCTTGTCATGAAAACATGATTGTCCTTCATTCGTTAGACTATGCGAATGTCTAATAATCCCCATTTACAAACCACGTTGAATAACAACATTTCTGACCTGATATAAACAAACAAATGGATTCCGCTGTTTAGCACTATCAACGCGCGTATCGGTGGTCCGATTTTCAGCCGTTGCTCTTGAGGGAGTTTTGAGATGAAAAGGAGTCCAATTCTTGTTGTCACCTGTAGTGCCAAATACAAAACCGTGAGAGCGACCAATAAGCGAACCATTTTCAGCTGAAATACTCATGCTTTACAATTAAACTATTAAAGTATTGCGTATCAAAGAGTGATTTGCAGTAATAAGACTGGGCGGTCATAAATTGGATATATTCTAGCGTTAAAACCAAGTTCATTTTTTAACTTATTTACTTGATCAAATTTTAAATGTAACCTACTAAAAAACTTAGATAATAAGTTTGTTAAATAATACGAGACAAATCACTAATATAAATCAAAAGTATCACAAAACTTTTGAATTTGTGAAACTGGGACGTACCATCCCCTTTTTAGTCTGAATTGTATCGCTGATTTTTTTGACTGCGAATTATGCCAGTTAATACTATAATTATTTCCCGCTAAATAGCCTAATAACTCTCTACGGTACATTTCCAAAAGCGAAGAGCGACTCGAATCTCCTATGAAGAACAAAAAATATTACCTGTAGATGCTTTTTCATTTCTGTAAGTGATCGACTATTTCTCTTTTTTGCTGCTTTCAATTGAAGAGAAATAGTTAGCAAAGTCAAGCAGTACGTGACGATAATGGCGATGGCAATGCAATTTTTCTCTATTTGTTGCACAGAGAAGAAACCTAGGAGAAAAACTTTGGATTATTGTTTACTCCAACATAAATGCTGCTCTCATAAAGATCCAGCGGAAAAAATAATGATAAGCTTTGTTCCGTAAAGTTTGTTCAATTTTAGCGCAGCCTATTTTATTTATTCACCTTTTAATACAACGTAAAAGGTACTGTACTTTTCAAGCCGATATTTTCGCTTCTACGGTTAGAAGTACTGGTGTAAGCGTATTTCACTGTAGCCATTTATGAAAACCTCGAAATTGATAGGAGAAAGAAACATTTATAATCGAACCAATCTGCTCTCCTTGTGATATTTTAGGCGATTAAAGTTACAAAAATTCAGTATTTACTTTAACTAAACAAAATGTTAAAATTTTTCTCCTTCTCTTAGTATCAGTTTTCAGCAATCCCAAGTAATTTCGATTAATTTTTTTGCCCACTTTATTCGCTCTACAAGTTTTTTAAAGAATTTAGTCGCACTTGCGGTGACAGCATAAGACGCCGTGCAGACTGTAACGAAATTCGCGGCGTTTAATACCATGACAATGAGCATTGAACAGCAATCAAGTGTCGGTATCAGCCAAGCGACAGTCGATGTAATTCGAGCTATTTTCCATTCATTGGTACCGTAATGCAGCGGTCTTGCTGCTGCTAATATGCGCTCAAATCCAACGGCCAGTGCGAGGTATAACGAGGCCGATTCGCTGAAAGATACTTTTTAAGCTAACCGTCAGAGGATGCTGAATACCTTTTTGGAAGGAGTGTAAAAAGTCACAATTTAAATATTTCTTATGTCATAGTTACGGCGTCCTCGCAATGGCAAAACTGATCGCAAACGCCCGTCATTGCAGTAAATGTCTTAGCAACAGGTTATAAAATTAAATCGCTTTATTCAAAAGGCAATCAAATAGTGTGTTATCTCGAAAGTGCACGCATGTTCTCATGAACGTTGCATAAAATGCTGCAAATTTCATAATTTCAACGTTTTTTGTTTCTTTTTTCGTTTTTACTTTTATATTCTTTTACATAGTGACTTTTACAAAACGCCGAAGCGGTAATATTAAAAAATAAGCAGAGGGAATAAATGTGGATATCTCTATGTAACAGATATCTTTCGAGGAGCCTATCATTGCCCACCTCCATTCAGAGATTCACTCATCATTTGATAAACAGCACAAGTCTATTCGATCGGGCTTAGTTCTGATCGGGAGACATGGCGATTTCCTTAACTCAGAAACTTTAAAGATATTTTGATAAGAATTTTTCATGGCAAAATATTCGTGCCTAATTCGGTTTGAAAAAGTTCACATCGATACGAAAATTGTTCAGGTGGAAATAAAATAAGTGCAATTTCACTGCCTATTCTGTTTCCCTGCATTTATTTATTGCGGTAACAGGGACTTGACAAGTCGTTACTGCTCATCCTGTTTACCTGAAATAATTAAAAGCCATTTCGAAGGAGCATTGGAGTTGCAATATAACTTCCCCCAGCTCATATTGCATTCGTATGAAGCGTTTCATCATTGAGATGGTATATGAAAGGCCAACAAAAAAATCTGCCAGCGCCAGTTGCGCTATGATCGAAAAGCAGCCAGTGTGCAATGTCTTCTGCCGCCATATGGTCCAAATGATTAGTGGATTGGTAAACAGGGCCAAAAGGCCGCAGCCAAATACAACCAAATACTCTATTTTGTTATTATAGAGCAATGTCAGCGACTGAAGACGCAAGTCAATGTCTATCGTTGCATTCGTGGCGTTCATTTTGGACGCGCCTGAAAAGTCAGTGTCATGAACAGAAATGGTTTGATTAATTTGGAAGAACCTCTGGAAAGCAGATTAAAGGCCTAATATGACTTGTTGTCTTCTTATTTTGGAAAGTGGTTGCCATGAGATACCGGCAGGAAATACCACCTAAATCATCTGCTTTTCAAGAAATTTTATATGGAACTAAGTTGTACTGTTTCTGAAAGCAATAGCAATAAATACGCAGAAGTCAGTAATGTAGAAAAACAAACGCGAATAAAATCAGCACTAAGGATAGTCCTAACATCCCCGATCTTCATGTCCTCCAATTCGGTAATCTTTTATGAAAGATTTGAACGCAGCAGCTGAGCAGAATTTGGTAAAATTTCTCCAAAACAATAGCGAGCAAACATAGCATCTACCGTAAATTCTCCAATGATTGCTCCCCCCTCAGCCCAACGTTGAAAAAATAATCAACCAGGACGATTATTGAAGAATTTACGTTATTTATTAGCACTAGAAAGTTCTCCCTGTTAAATGTTTACTTCATGAACGAAATCACGATACATTACTATCTGGTTACTTTTGCTCAATGAATCTGTAGAAAGCCAAACTCTCTCTTATTTATATAAATGAATCGGTAAAATGAGTCCAATATTCTTTAGCAAAAGTGCGTCCTGAAAGAAATTCACTGCTGATTAAAATAGGCTTCAAAGACTGGCCCGCGGCTTATTACCAAGAAAGCTTTATATAGTGAGTCAGGAGCGGACTTGATTTGATTTGATTTTTAAATAACCTGGTCATAGTCAGTGACACATAGAGTGATGAAACGTTTGTGTATATAGGTAAAATCGGTACAATATAGAGATTGATTCAATTAAGTGTTAACAATTTTAAATGCTTATTATAACTCTGGAAATGAACCGATTTTGACGAAACTTGGTGATATTGTCATATGCCTTGTAGCGACCCATGCCTTGGAGCGACCAGCTGCGTCGCACTACAGTTCTATGACGTAGGTCACTCCAAGGTACAAGCCCTTGAAGCGACCTGTAGTGCGACGCAGCCGGGTTTAACATAGGGTCGCTCCAAGGCATACGACAATATTGTAGCTGACATGTTACCATTCATGTTACACACAAAATATTTATTGAAGCACAACTAGTAGATTTCAAAATGACCACCACCCTGATTGACCAATATTCAGGGTGTCTAAACAGATAGTTAACAAGTTTGGTTGGCTCATGCTCGGCACTGCAAGCATAATCTCAGAAGTGGTCTGTTTTAACACAAAGCCTAGATTTTTGCGTATCAGATGATATCCGGATTGTTGGGAAAACACGCAGGAACTGATGAGAAAAATGCAAAATACAAAATGCTTCATTTTGAGCATATTCCTCTCAAATCACGTCCGTCAACCCAATAATTTGCTCGTGGTGCTTTAAAAAGCTTGACAGCAACGAATGGTCAGGTTGAATGGTGTTTAGTACTTCAGGCAGTGATAATCTGTCTCCGGATCAACGTTGTTAAGCGTTTGAAAGCACCACGAGGAAATTATTGGGTTGGTGGACGTGATTTGAGAGAAAAATGCTAAAAAAGAAGCATTTCGTATTTCACATTTTTTTCACATGTTATGGTGCTGAAGGATGTTGGACTTGATGTGGCATTGTGGTATACAGGGGGGGATAACAGTGGTGGCAGATAAACGGGTAAGCGGACGTGATAACTGCGTGAGGTACAGAACGAATAGTGTATTATTTACAGGTCGTATTAAAGGGTAATTGTGTCTACCTCTGGTGGCCGACGCGCGCGATTAGCATTTCATATCTGAGCTGTCATCAGCCCCTTGAAAGGGTAGAGTGATCGCTTTGACATACAGTAAAGCGAATACACAACATTACTATAAATATTCTAATACTACAGTGTGCAGTTCTATTTTACTTTACACAGATGAAATGTTATTAAAATATGATATGTTTCTCTTATATATCTTGCCATCTCATATCGGCTTGAAGTAAAAAGAATAGCTGAGAGATGGAAGCATACACTCAGAATTCTGCAAAATGTAACAGATGAAATTTTACTGGAGAAATGCAATTATCGCAGGAAGTAATTGCTTCAGTAATTATTTTCACTAGCAAAGTTCTCAATTAAAGATTTCCATCAAACTAACTTTGGATAATTATCAGGTGCATCCATGGAATTGAATGCGTCAAGAGGGCACATGGTATCGCAGTACTTATTATTGCGCGCCGCGCTCATTACGATTTGCTCTATGCTAAGATACTTCAGCCTGCATCAACTACTAATAGGGATGCAAAACTGTTTATTTGCACTCTGCACATAACAAAGGCATAAAAGAATCAGCATTTACATTGGCAATATGACAGGATGGACAAATGGATGGAAAAAGACAAAAAAAGTGGTAAAAAATACAGTACCACTTGACCATGAAATTTTAAAACAGCAAAAAAACAAGACACGCAAATGTGGGCAGACAGAGCAGATGACATGACAATGGAAAACACAAGCAAACTAAGCCAACCACATGCAAATGGCAATGACCCATAGCACCAAGATCCAGTGACAAAACCTAAAATCAATCAACATTACAACAGATTATCCATCCCTGTTAGGATCTTGACATTCAGCACCACATATGGGGCAAACCTACCTGGGGATTGCCAACAGCTAATGGCCATAACTGTATGGATGGGGACACCCTTCTCCACTAATATTGTCACAGCACCACCTTGGAGTGAGTGCAGTGTAAATGGGCACGCAATACCATACACATGAAGAACTCACTGGAGTTTAGCATTCACTAAGTCTGCCATCCACTTTTCCAGAACTGCCACTGTGCAGTATGCGCCATCTAATCATGAGATTGGGTGGCACTCAGCCTTTCCCAATTGGTTGGTCTGTGACCTATGAATCATGAACTATACATGGCCAGTCAAAGCTAATGTCATCCTTTCTTAAGGCCACAACCTTTGACACCTGGTGAAAAGTGCCAAACAACAGGGACAACACAGTGCCAATTTGGTGATCAATGAGGGAGAGACTGGGGCCTGTAAACCTGCTGTAAATCAGCTTCATCTCCTCTCCCGTCACCATCTAATGGTGAACCACTAGTGGAGCCCACTGCTGGGCTCCTTGCGCCATTGCCAACTCAACTGGCGCCCTCACCAGGTTGGCTTGGCATCCCAGTAAATCAAAGTACCAAACTAATGCCTCCCTAGCCCCTTCCATTTTCCCTTTTGTCCAGGAGCACTCCTGAGCCAGGAATAGCGCTAAAACTGCTGGTCCATCAAGTGTGCCATCTGTGCAATGCATCTCCTGATGCCAAGCTACAAATCTGGTAATGACTGCCAGATACATGTAGACCATCCAATCAGCCTTAGAAGACCAAATCAAATCTTGAACCTGTGAAGGGGGTGGGCAGAGATGTGGGTTCTCTGTGGCCAGCTGTGAAAGCAGCGCAATGTTCTAATCTGCAAACAACAGATGGGTTGGTACAATACAACTGTGCAGAATGGTATTACAGTCATAGAATAATACAGGGTGTTTCAAATAATTGTACCGATTTGAATCATGAATAACTTTTGATTGCGTGGTCCAATTTGAGTGGATCGAACGGCTTTAGACTCCCCCTGTTCTAGAATTTTGTTTTTCAAGTTTTTTTGAAATGTTTGTGTTGGAACCAAAACTTTGGTTTCTGACCGTAACTTTGTGCAGAGATGGCCAGTTGGCCCAAATTAAACATTCTTGAGACCTATGCAATCTGGGAAATGGATCAGTATCAAAGTTAGACATTTTCGTTTTGGGACCAAAAATCGATCTTAAAGTCTTGACACGAAAATCTTTAAACTTTCAGTATCAATGGATTCCCCAGATTTTAAAGATTTCATAGATGTTAATTTCGAGTCAATTGGTCATCTCTGAACAAAGTTACGGTACAAAAACATGAATTTTAGTCCCAACATGAAATTTCCTGAAAGTTTTAAAAAAACAAATCCTAGAGCAGGGGGAGTCTAACGCCGTTGGATTTACTCAAATCGGACCACGCAATCAAAAGTTATTCAAGATTCAAATTGGTACAATTATTTGAAATGCCCTGTAGAACCAACCCGACAGGGCTGACTGTCCACTGGCACCCCGCCACTTCATTTGCCCGCGGCCAACTCTAGGTATCATACTGAAGTGAGCGCTAAACTGTAGTTAACTATGACCAAAGTACACTTATTAAAGGCAAATGGAGGTTAATGGAAAAGTAAAAGTAGAAAGGTGTTTAATGCACTCACAGGCCCTAACTTTTACCAGTACCCCATCCTATAGCTAGTTTGCAAACTGCTTTTCACCATAATCAGGCAAAGAGTGAGCGTGTTTAACAACGTACTGCAGTGTCCCGGCACGCCTTCCTGGCCGCCAGCTCTGCGTTGTTCCGTCGGAAGAGTTCTGGTGGAACAAATGCCGCAGGGATCCTTTTCGGAGCAGTCTCTTGGCACTTCAACCCTTCCTGGAGAACTTTCTTCACGTGCATGGCAGCACAGCTTTAGAGAAATTGTTCATCTCTAGAACAACTTTCAACACCCTGAAAGAGTTCATTATCAACTCGGTACAATAAAGACCTACAATTCAGCTTATCACTTTATTACCAACAATAAGATTATCGCATTTTCGTGAATTTTGAAAAATGTCACATGTTTCATTTGCACCTTATTGCGGAATTTAGAAATTCGCTCGATTACTGTATTTATGGAAATAGTAGTACTGCTCTTATTTCAATCTCTCATTATCCTGCAGTACTATTTCCACATGTACTACAATTATTGTGTGTTCCACTATTATTTCAACCTCCTGCTTAAAATATTTCATTATCACTAAAATACAGAAAATCACCTTTTTAAATGAAATAGCATTATGTTAAAGATATTTTTTAAATTGAAAATACAGCAGCATGTAAAAAAATTCGAATCAATGCTGCAAATTTACTACCAAATTGCAGTCACTGACATCACTATTGTCTCTGGGATCGTCCTATTCCAGATTAACAAAGGAAATATAATAGTAAATGTACTACTATTTCCATAAATACGGTAGTTAATTACACTATAACTAATACGATTCACAGCTAAAAACAATTCAAAAACGTTCCAAGAGCTAGGGCTGACTGCTATTCCCTTCTATTCTATTCCACTACTTAATCTATCCACATACCAAACAACTGCCCCTCAACAAGAAAGTGTCAAAAAAACATCGCAAATCTTGCGCAAAATACCTCATAAACCATGCAAAAAACTCACAGTTCACGCATTCCCTGCCAGGTAAGTTCCATGATGAGCTCCTTCTCAGCCTGCTGCCAGATCTTGTTGCTCTTCCATTCAAAAGCATTCTTCTTATCCCTCCTCTTATCTAGCTGATCAGCAAGGAAGCAAAATACATCCAGCTTGTGTTCGTTGGTGTGCTTGTGGAGATACTGAAGAGGCAGTTTGCAATGAAGTGTTGTATGTTGCTGCAGTGCCAGAATGGTCTCAGAGTTTTTGACCCTTCCACCTCTGTTGAGGTTGACCTGGTCTTCCTTGCTCCATGTTGGACTTGCTTTGACCATGGCTGCGTTAGGGACTGAGGCTTCTGGAGTTGCGCCAGCTTCTTTGGCTGATGCTTGATTGCTTTGACAATGATGTCACCTTGGATCATAAGAGAGTTATCTTGGAGCTTAGTGTACTGTGTACACAGCTGTCCAACTTCACAAAGTGTCAGCTTGAGGTGAGTCTCCATCTGCTGCAGAGTCTTTGTGCAAATGCTGGCATCAGCTTTCAACTAAAGTCTGCATGCAAAAATTAGGCAATTGAACTGATTTTTTGAGAGATCAGGCGATTTGAATTGCTTATATTTCTTGATGACAATGCTGGCATATGTCACAATGTCAATGGTTTCATCCTTCACAATCTTCATACAGTGGAAATGACAGTAGAACAGGGAGACTGGTTTGTTGAACAGCTCCATCAGTAGCTTGATAGATTCTTCAAAACCAATGTCCCACAGGGCATGGGGAAGTATGAGGTTGGTGTACTTTGCAAATGCTGTTGTGTTCAGCTCAGAGATGAGGAAGCAGATGCATGACTTCTCATTCAGACTAAAACCATCAACATTGAACTTTTCTTTGAAAAATTTGAACCAGTTGTGAAAGTCACTTCACTATTCAGGTCAAAAGTGAACTCAGCAATCCACTGGCTGAGGGATTGCATCAGCTGCTCATGCGCCAATGTGGAGTTAACTGGCATTGTCACTCCTTTGCATGGCTGCTATGACAACAGGGCCTTGATCCTTGCCAATCGGGCTTGAGTTGTCCTCATATGCTCATCCCTAAGAGCAGCGTCTTCTGCTTTCCAGCCCTCTTCTCTTTTGAGGATGGCCACCTGCCATTTGAGTTCAGCAGTGGTCCATCTCTCTTTTCTTTTTGCTTCTTTGGCAGCGCGCTTTGCCCCACGCTTTGCTTCTGTGGCTGCTTGTTTGTCCACCCATTTTTCCAAGGCTTCCAGCTGCTTTTGGAGCAATTCAAGGAGCTGCTCCATAAAGTCTGCAGGAGTAGTGTTGATTGGAAGTCAATGTGGAGTTGACTGGCGAGGAGAATAGGGCTGATCGCAGGCAATGAGGAGTTGAATGGTGAGCAATTGGATCGAAGTCAAATGGTGGGCAGTCAAGTCAAAGTCAAACGCCATATAGTGTTGAGTCTGGGCAGAGACTTGACATGAAAAAAAGCGCAGGAAGATTTTAGGCCATAGAAGTTCAGTGGGTCTCAATTCTAACTGCCATGGTCACCACTGTTAAATCCTCCTCACAGACTTGCAGTTATTTGTTAGTAGCAATTTAGGAGATCCACTTTACTATACTACACAATGAATAGCCAGAGAGTTGAGGTGAGATGGAATCGCATAAGCAAGCACAGCATGAGCATCACAACACTGCATCCCCCACACACCCCATACATATAACATGCGTAATGAAATAGTGAATGTGGTAGTATTTGCTTGGGGACCTGTTAGGGATTCAAATCCCCAACATCTTGAATAGGGGCAATTATTGGAGAGTGGACGATTATTATTTAGACCTAAGTTTAATGGAGTGCTTATTGGAGGATTTATGGAATGTACAATTTCCACTTTAAGCAATGACACTTTTCAATCAAAACCGGCTCTTTGCAAAGATTAAAATAGGGTGCTTTCATTTTTTTGAATTGGAGGAAATTTCCTGTATAATGTGGAAAGTCCTTAAATTAAAGTCAAAGAATGATGTCTATGATTGCCTTGGTTGAATCGATTGTTTAAGGATATTACGGGAATGATATACAGTCGACTCTCGATACAACGCCATCTCGATATAACGCCACTCTCGATATAACGCCACCTTGGTTGGGCCCGATTTGGTTGGCCTTAACAGAAATTAAAGCAAAATGACCCTCGATATAACGCCACTCTTGATATAACGCCACCTAGGGCCGGTCCCTAGGGGTGGCGTTATATCGAGAGTCGACTGTATAGTCAAAATTCTGAAACCTTAACCTAAGCCTTACTCTGAATTGATTTGAGAACCTTTTCAAGTTTATTGCATACCCACGCTTGAAGCTGTCATTCAAATCAAATGATAACTAAAATTGGCCCATATTTTATTTTTCCCCTAGATATTCAAGGTATATCCAGATATTATTCATGTTATTGCTACTGTTGCGGTCATGCTATTATTGTCATTAGTGTTAACTCAATTTATTTAAGATAGCTGAAAAATTGTATTAGTAGCATAATTAACAGTTTACTTTCAGAAAATTGACCTTGAAACTGCACAAACAGTGCTATATATATGAACATAACGAAATTAAAAAATGATTTAATATTAAGATATTGTCCAACAATATGCATCTAGACGCACTCCCCGGTTTTCTCGAAAATACGCCCACTCTAAGCGTATTTTTGAAAGCCTTCTCAGAAATCCGCCCCGCTCATACTTAACGGTCAAAAATCATTCTGTATGGGTCAAAAACATATCACTTAGTGGTGCTTTACATCCAATACAAAAAAGTGCAAATGCCAGTTTTTGTGTAATAAACGTTGACTTAATTACCTTATTGGCACTACACTAATTTCTTGATTAACTGCATTTACTACTTAATAGTTATGGTTGAGGCGTGTGAGAATTTTAATAAATCAGTGGACAAAATACTGCTATTTATACATTTCTCAAATATAGGTCAAAAATATATTATTCCGGAAAATGTGGAGGCTAAAATGTGCTATTTTCCGTAAATACGCCCAGGGGGGTCATGACGCCCGCGGCCCAATTTCGATAAAACAATAAAAGCGCGACGCAATTGCAACTGGAGTGATATTTGCAGTTGGAGTCCTGACCCAAGTCGCGATGGCACAGAATGTAACTTTTGCAATGCTCTTGGCAGGGATGTTGGAAGCTGCCTCGACGCTGACGTGACATTATGTCGTTCTCTACCTAAAAATTGAGCCGTTACGCGCACATTCATACCCTCTTCCACATTAAAATCATGCCTGTGTATACTATTCTTAAAAGATTGATGAAAACTTTATAACTTGCACTGTAAACAGTATTTTAGATATTCATGTTATGGCCTCAGGCACCTCAAAACTGAATAAAGAGCACTATTTATTTCACATTGTGACTCAATATAAGCACATTTCTAACCAGAATGCAATTATTTGATCATATGAAACCGTGCAGTAAACTTACCATCTTTGCATCTTCATGAGCATAGCGCTTGGCGCGAATCTCATGAACATTAGCCTAAAAATGCCAGTCAGTGATGATTACATGTAATTGCAGCTTACTGTCACAACAACCAGCAGTGTGGCGCAGAAGAGGCCAAAAAAATTCATTCTTCTTCGATTTTGCAGCTTTCTTCTCACCAGTCTTCACCAAAACACAATTGTTGTCTTCCTCTTTCATGAGCAGCTTATTTTATAGCCTTTGCTTCCACTTGCTCTTCCTCAGACGTCAGACGTCAGCCACTTCCCACAGAATGAACATATTTCTGTCTTTATCTCTCGTGTTAACGTCAGAAAGAGGTTGCAGGGTTGCGGCCCATGACTCACTTGAATTAGCAAGAACACTACCATGTCGATGCAATGTAAATACTGATTGCTTCTTTTCCACAGAATTGTTTACATTGTTCATATCATTACCAGCGTTTGCTGTGTTGATGCTCTGCATTGCTTGTGCATAGTTGCTGAGGACTGTGTCAGAGCACAGCGGTCTTGAAGCAACGTCTAATTCCGCGTATGCTCTTTCAAAATATACATTCCTATGGAAGTAAAGCGGTGCTCACAATGTTCCAGTGTGTGTGTAAATCTTGGTTGTGATACATCTTTACAATGCTGCATTGTGTGCAATTTTTGCATATAGTGTGTGGCACAGAGTCCCATTCAACCTTTTCTGTATTCTCATAGGATATTTATGCGAAATATTCTCAAGTCATGATATCTTTGAACACACAAGTTGTTTTTGAGCGTTGTTCATTGTCTCAACTCTATAGCAAGTGGGCACAGCTCTTTGTTGACCGCAGAAAATGCTCAGGCCAACTCTGACCATTGTTCAATGGGCTGGAGTGGCCACTTGGCTGAGCAGACGATAAAACCTCACCATTCACTGATTAGGTATTTTATTAGGCACTTTATTAGTTATGATCATGATATGTGAATGTTTTTTCTGATCCAAAATATTGCAGTTATATGTTAATAATGCATATTTTACAACAATAACATTAATACAGATAGACAGTCCCTTCAAGATATCCTGCAATCTCCATTTTCTTAATCATTGCCCTTCAACCCTTTATAATGCTTATCAAACAAATTTTAATGAAAAGAATCGAGAAATTTTGATGTCCCTGCAATACTTGAACTTTTTCACGCTTTTTTGGAAAAACCTGGTAGGTTCCTTTCAAAGTGAGCCAAAGTTGGCAAATGTTCAGGTAAACAAGGCTTTGAAGCTAGGCGTATAAAGAAAAAGAAAATAAGAGTGAATAAAATAATATCCAAATTCACTTCGCGTATAAATTAATTTTTGTACTGGAAATAACTACTTCTTCAATAGATTCGCATTCAATAATATTCGATACTCTTTTCTCTTCTGCGTTTATCTGAGTTCTTTGTTCCCAAATGACTTTTTGTGTTCTCATAGTTAACGAAAAAGATTTAGGCTAGGAAGCTAAATTAGCTCCAGCTTTGCTTCGCCACAACTGTTTTATGAAAATCAAAATTCTTTCTTTATATAAACATTTTAATCGGGATAACGTTAAAATAGGTCTGTTCTATTATTTAAGGGTCATCTGGGAATGCATCACCTCTTCAAAACGGGGATCGCGTTAGTTCCCCATGTTTTATAGTAAAGAGAGGCGTAAAAAATTAACGGATTTTCCCAACAAATTACAGTACATGCACATATATGGGATATGCCCATTTTCTAACCCATATATCTTTGTGCCGCGGTCCCCATAGTGAAAAATACCATCGTTTTGTCTTGCTGAGGCGAATTGATGAGCAAAAAATTAGGACCCCGGCATCTCTCCTTTGGCATAATGCACATTTTTGAAAAAATGTCCTTATCCCAAGCCATAGTGGGCGCTAAAATGTAGTTACTTATGGCCAAAGTACAAAACACTTTGCTTGTTCTACTATATGACGCTAGTATGGCTTTTTTCTTTCAATGCCACAGCTGATTAATATAATTTTAGATGACTTAGAAATGGAAGATATTGTGAACATATGAAAGAGTTGAGACACCTAAGCACAACAGCAGTTACATCTTTGACACTGACTAAAGTGTAGGCTTAGTGACTTATAGAATGTGATCATCTGGATAAACACATAATATAACTCAAATTTTACCAATGCAGGCAGATTTTTCAGTGCATTAATAAAATGAATAGAAAATGAATGGATATAAGTTGGAATAATTAGAATCTTTTTAATGTTTGAAATTTGTTCTGTTAATACTTCAACTAATTCCATACAACCAAAAAGTGCTTTCATATCAGGGACAATTTTGAAGGTAAAGCCGATGTGGGGAAACTACACAAATGGCTGCTGCACATTTAATATGCTCAAATAATGAAACGTGCAGTCAAGAATGAGCCAGCGATTTTGATGTACTCTTATTTCTATGCAAATTTTGAGGATATTTCTGCACTCTAAGATCTTCCGTATTGTTCAGCACTCCACGTTAGTACCTCTTTCTCTGCTCTATACCTGACCAATGAACGTCCATACCCTACTTAAATAAGTAAACACATATGACTAGTGTGACTGCAGTGCGAATTCTTATCTTCACGCTTCATGCGTTAGATTGGTCGCTAAGTGCAAAAACAGACTTACATATTGCTGAGCTCAGTGGTGCAGTTGTGAACTTTTATTTTCTAGTGTATCCTTTTTACTATTTTCTCAATTCTTTTCTACTTTATTAATCTTTTCTACTTTGGGAAACTTTGTTCACCTCTGTACCAATATGCCTCCTGAAGATTCAATACAGCTTCCTGATCTCAAGACCGCTTACGATTTTCTTAAATGTAACCCCACCATTGTGCAGACGCCCATTATTTCCAATGCTCAAGTACTATTGTTGCCAAAAAAAGATGATACTGGCAGAGCATTGATAAATTTGTCACTGAAACTGGAAAATACTCAAACCACTGGCTGTTTCAAAGCTCGTGGAGTTCAGATGCAGCTGAATTTTGGCAACAATCAAAATATCGAATGGGTGGTGGCATTTTCAAGTGGAAATTATGGCAAAGCACTTGCTTTAGTGCTTAGCAGCGCCAAAGAGCGCGAACTGGTTATTGCAATGCCTTTGGATGTGTCGCAGGAAAAGATAGACACTATAAAAAATCTGGGGGCCTCTGTTGTTTTGACAGACCATTTGGAGAAAACAATTGATGAGTTTGTCACAAAAGGCTTCAAATTTTTATCAACACTTGATGATGTTCACTTGATCAGTGGGTATGCGAGTATTGCTTTTGAGCTCAAAGAGCAGCTCGAACATCCACCAGACATCATTGTTGTGCCAGTTGGTGGGGGCGCACTACTGTCTGGAATAGCTGCTGGAGCACGTGAGGTTTTTGGCGAAAATTGCAAGGTAAAGCTGATTGGTATTTGATTCCAGACGTGATAACTGAGATTAAGTTAAGAATGATTAATGATGGGATTACTCATGGCAGTTATTTGCTATATAAGGTGAGGAAAGGAAAAACACAGTATTCAAGGATGATTTGCTTGATTTTAGCACCAGTTGGGAAATTATAATTCAGTTGCTACCTTATAAGTTCTACTTCAAATCTACTGAAGCAGATGTCCAACTCTTTACAGCGATATAGAATGATCAAATTGTTGCAGGTGTTTGGATGTGAGCCTGACACTGCTGGTACAGCTTTTGCCAGCTTTAGAGCAGGAACGCCAATCAACTTACCTCCAAATTCCTGCTCAATTGAAAAACTCAAGCCTTACATTTTACGCGTTTGTGCTCCAGATGCTAAAACATTGTCCATTATGAAGCAGTTTGCCAAAGATGTCGTTCAAGTCAGTGACCAAGAAGTTCTCAATACGACTAGACTTCTGCGCGATAAACTTGATCTAATCGTTGAACCACTTGGGGCAGCTGCGGTAGCGGCTATAATTTTTAACAAGATTCCAGATGTTGCAGGGAAAAATGTAGTTGCCATTATAAGTGGTGGTAATATTTCGCTGACTGAATTCAACAAAATGATAGACTAACAAGCTTGTGTATCATGTATTATTATTTAAACTGAAATGTATTTGATCACTAAATCAAAAAGGATTCAAGTGCTCAATTGACACTCAGCCAAAAATACTCTGCAACTTTAACAAACTTAATTTCATTTCATTTTGCCATTTCCTTGAATATTTGCATATCTCTTTGCACTTCGGTTAAGGAAGTTTCTGAAAAATTCCAACTATGAGTATTAAACTGGCGAATGTTCAACAACTTCTCTACCACTCTAATTGCAGTCCAACTCTTTTTGAGGTGCTGTTAAGGCTGGAGCATACTTTTTTAACACATGCCGCTGCGGCATGCAGCAAGAAAAAGTATGCTACGGCCTTTACTGTTTGTTTAAATGATTTGCTCCTTTACAAAGCAGTAGAACTGTTGTGAACGGAGAATTTTTTTGTTAAAAAAGCCCAGTCTGCAGCTTCTCTTGATTGCATTCACTCTTTAGCTCAAATACACATGTATGCTTTCAAAAATAATCATGTCTCTTCAAATCCAGGACTTTCCGCTATTACCACTCCTATTACCATTGTTATTGTCTTTGGAAGCATTGCTATGATTATCATTGGGGTAATTATGAGTGACAGATCTCCAGATCTTTGGGGCTATAAAAGGAGTAGAAGAATTGGTTATCCATAGTACCAATCTCTGTCCTCTCTGTCTTCCTGTCTCCCAATATGACTACATTTGTGTATGAGTGGGGCCAAAGCCAATCAAAAGGCGGTTCCTACAAACTCATTACTCCAGCGCCCCCAGCTACCAAAGGACTGGCTCAGGTCCACACCTGGACTGGACTGGTTGACAATTTTCCAGACAATTCACCATCATGAGAGTGAGTGGACGCGGCAACTTTGCCAGGGGCTTGCACAGCCACATCAGCGGCGCCCAGCATATCTACAGAACGACACTCGCATTGCTGTGGCCAATGTGGAGATTTCCAACTACTTGCAGGATTGGGCCCTACGACATGTCAACAGGAGCGCTGCTGCCTGTCAGTGGCACAATGCCATTTTCGTGGAAGGAGTCAATGTTTTCCTATGTAGTATGGGGCATTTTGTTGGTTGCAAGAACATGGGGGAGGCCTCTTGCCATCGTTCACAGCCTGAGGATTTTGATTAATTTGATGTGCACTGTCACTGAGCATCATATAACTATGGCATTAAGATAGGAGCTTTATTCTTCCCCCCTTATGTTCACTTCAACGCTTTTCTATTAAATCTTTTTATAATATCTCTCTTTTTGATTACTATCTTAATGCCTTAGCTATATGACGCTCCCTCTCCATTCAATGTTTCCCTCTACCTATTTCTGCTTGCTGTTTTGTGCGCTATTGTACATAGTAACCAATTGCTCTTTTCTCTTTCTGCATGTGAATATATTATGATACTTCTGATCAGTAAATGAACTGTCGGAATATATTTAGCTCATTTTGTTGCTGTTTAACTTGTTTGCACTCGCGTTTAACTTGTTGGTAGGCGATTAGCTCATTCGCACTCGCGGTGTTTAGCTCATTTGCACTCATGGTAAAAAGATATGGCAGTGCGTCAGAATCAACTCAAAATACAGGCTATCCTAAAACATTTTCCATCTTTTGGTAAATTATGACTTTTAACAATCCCCACGCTCAGGGATGTTTTCACAGCTGCTAATGACCCATAATTTAGGGAGTGCTCCCTAGCTTTAAGGGGATTTCCTAGGTTTAGGGGGTAATTTTAAAGCAATTCTGCTTCTATGCTATTCAAAGTTAAAAGCAGTGACCAAAATACCATATTTGAACCTTTTTCTAAGGGCATCCCCCTAAATTACGGATTACTAATAGTTGTTAAAACTGTACCACCCTGATCTTTACCCTAACAACTTCATATCTGACTGTGCCAAATTGTTTTGGAATGTGTGGAAGTCTATGTTTGATGCAACCTATGTCTGTCAGATATTGTACATCTGGCATATATGGCATGCTTGGGTGAGTCACAGCGCCAGTCTTTGATGACACCAGATGACGAGAGCTACGAGAAATGTTGAAAAACCTCTTCATGGCATCAACAAGGCATTTTTTCAACTTGCTGTGCTTTGTCTATTCTCAAGTGATGGTCCATGAGGATTATATGATGAAGATGGCGAAAGACAAGGCGCCGTGTACTTTTGGCAATTATTTCCACCACAATTACGTCTTTAATGACAACTGCGAGTTTTGGGCGCGATTTGGCTGACTCAGCTGTGGCATCTCCACAAATATAAACTTGGAGAGATTCCACCGATTCCGCTGAAGAAGCGCTATTTGTACTGAGTTTGCAATCGACAGTTCGATTACATCATATACAGGCTAATTACGAAAGTTGCTCCTGACTTTCCTGGCCAACTTCATGTGTTCAGTATGTTCATTTAGTTCTTTATAGGCATTAACTTATCATGGTGTTGAGTTAAATAATATTATTTGGGATTTTTTATGGTGAGCAAACAAAAAGCATCAACATTTATTTATAAATGGGGTAAAAATTAGCAGACTAGACAATATCAAAGTATTAAGCAATGAGGTTCTAGCGCGATTTATTATGTACGAGCTGAACATCTATAGAAGCTTTTAGACTTTGCAAATGAATCCTGATACTGTGTGAAGTCATTTATTTTACAAGATGTGAGCTGCAACATCATTGTTCTCTTTAGATAGTGATGCGCAGACAGTCCTTCACCCACAAGCAGCGCGTCTCATTTGATCATCAGAAATCCAATTACTTGCTTGATATTCTTATGACAATCGCTGAACTCTGTGAGGGAATATAGAAAGTACCATCTACAGCAGGCAACTGCGAGTACATCATTAAACGACTCAACAATGGTTGTAAACCAGATAAATGCCAGGTATTTATTGATTTATTTTTTATTTTTATTTCATATATGCTTAGATCAAATGCTGGCAGTGCCATGTTTGCCCACATCAATACTTCTGCAACTGTCCACGTTACTCAGTTAGTGGCCAGATGCCATGCAAGCACATGGACGCTGCTCACATTCTCTTCAATTGACCAACAGAAGCCAAGAGTGATATTGATAAAGAAATTGACGTCAAGTTGCTACTGAGCCCAAATGTGATTCTGGTGAAAATACGGTTGAGAAGTGCCCAAAATGCTCTCACTGGTCTCACAAAATTTGCCTTCATATTTGTATCATATAAAACTTGTATGCACTCATCAAGAATTTTAGTGTCTTGAATCGAATTTAATGATCACTTAGCAACAGGAGATGTGGCTGAATCATGAACTATCAGAAAGGAGTTTCATTAGATTTTAACATTTGACATTCAATATAATATCAGTGTGCCTATTTACTTTTGTAAGTGCACGCATTTTTCTTCTAGGGACAAAATGTGGATTAGTCAAACAGATTTCGATGATCTTGCTCTACAATTTTATTGATCATATGTTGATTGTCATGTTTTGGCCTTTTTAAAATAAAAATCGCTAGATCATGCATTTGAACCACATGGTAAAAGAGGCTACTGAAGTCTATCTTTTCACTGTCGTTTCTCTGATCACATTGTGAAACAGCACATCGTTAAAACAATTTTTCAATGTTATGTAAACATAAAATATTTAGACATTTTAAAAGTGAGAGACAACAAATAGTAAGATAAAAACTTAATAAATATCAACTGTTATCATCCATTTTGCCAGTTTGCATCACTGGTCCCCTTGAAAGAAGCTCACATTATTGACCAAAGTCATCACCTGAGTTCCCACATATGACTGACTACCAAAAGGTGTACACCAAGCAGCAAATTTTTACAAATCAGTAAACAATACAGGGTGGCGCATAAATTGTTGGGCAAATGTTTTCTTAATGCAGCTCAAAAACCACTGAACTAAACGAGCATATTTTTAGGATTAGCTTTAAAATCATGTTTTTTAAGAACTCACATTCATTCTTCAAGCAGAAAATGGTGATATGGCAGAAATATCGAGATACTACCATTCAAATCAAAAAAGAAGTCGAATAATACAAACTGTTCAGACATTTTTAGTGCTCAGAGATAACAGAAACGCTGCTTACTTGAACGCAATCATTTTGCGAGTAAATTTAATGATCATTTTTAACCAGCATCTCATTGGTTCACAAAATATTATCAGCAAATGCAACTGCGCGCCTTTGTGCACCTTATACTGACAGCTAGTGAAGCGCCATTTCCCCCAGAGGTGACTGAATCATATGATACTAAACATTGGCATAGAAAATAGTCACAATAGTGTTTGTTACAAAATTCACGCAATGGTTCAGTGGTTTTCAAGCTACATTAAAAAATAATATTTGACAATTGCATATAGTCATAAAGGTGGTGCAATCTTTATCAATTTTGATGGACATTTTCAGCGTTCGCAAGCCGCTACCAGATCCTCAACAATATCTGCTTCAGTTACATACGCCATTATCTGATACCAGTGTCAGACATGTCCTTTGGCTATCATACTTGCTTTGGTTCAGCCCCCATTTGTAGTCTAGTGGTACTTTTCCTCTCTATTCTTCAATGAGACCGCTTCAAGTTTAGCCCAAACCTGAAACTGAACTCCATCCTCTATGTGCACCACTTGCATATGGCATAACACAAAATCATTTCGTTAACTATGGATCATGCTGGGATGCCTGGCACTGGCAGGAAGCGCAAGAGGTGCGATTAGTAGGCAATGGGTTGCTACCACCTACATATCAGCATTTTTCCTTTGATGTCTGCCATAGTCCAGGTATACTGAGTGACAAAGTTGATACAGTGATCAGTCATCAAGCTGCTTTTCCAAGTCTTAAAAATTGTTAATAATACTGATCATTAAGTGAGCGCGCAAACTAACCAGATATTCCATTTCATTTGTAAAACATTTTTCTTCAAGAACAGCTTTAGCATTAACATGCACATTCCTGTGATGCTTGACATATGCTTTCATGCTCAGCAGCTGGGCAGCACAGAGGAAACAAAGGTTGCCTTCCTGAAAAGTGATTAATTATTGCTGATTTATATTTTTTGATCACTGTAATCATAGTTTTGGCAAAAGCGATGATCCTGATACAAAAAATTGCAATAGAATTTCAAGGGAGTTTAGGTCAAACTGGAAAGCAATCTCACTCTAAGCATGAAATGACATGCAAGACTATGTTGGCAGTTATGCCAGTTGACACCGTAAAAGCGTATGCATTCTTCATTACTTACATTATGTACTAAAGCAAAGTATATTTATTAATGTTCGCGTCTCACAGGAAGGGAGCTTGTAATGAGGATTCAAAGAGGATACAAAATTGGCAAATTCAGAGCTCTTGACCAAATGGTAGGCAAAAGATGTGGATCCAGCTAATAGTGCCAGAGACTCACTGATTATCTTCTTTTCCACACTGCTTGTCCAGTAATTTGATAATTGATCAGCAGGAAATTTTTGCTTCAGCTGCTTGGTTTTTTCCTTTTCTCACTTGTTTTCTTATTCTACCTTGACGCTAATGATACAGCACTATTCCTTGAGATGTTTTAAAGACAAATGGTTCAAAAGCGTCATCGTGTACTCCCCCTTGATTTCATAAGCGCAGAGAGTGACTTTTTCATCTTCATCTTAAACAGTGAAATTGGTTTATACAGTGAAACCCAGATAAATGCAATCCAGATAAATGCACAACCTGAATAAGTGCACACATTCTCCATGCCCCAAACTTTTGTACTATGTTTTGTACATGATCTGAACCCGGATAAGTGCACATGTTTTGCAAGCCTTATGTGCAACTTTTGTATGCTATTGTACCCGGATAAGTGCACAAGGGCGTGATCCCACCCAAATGTCACTCAACAATATGCGCACACGATGTATAGTGCATTAAAACAATGTTTATGTTAATCAAAACACCTCTTAACCTTGTTTACCTTAAAGCTGAGTATAATGGCAAGAAGTGTTTTCTTTACCATTTCCGCTTTAATATAGTGTTTACTATAGTGTTTTATATCTCAATCCCACTTTAACAAGAACACTTTCCATGTCAATAAGGACATTTTTCTAGTCAGATTTATATGAAAACTGTCTTTTTGATGTGGAAAATGTTCTCTTTGCTTTGGAAAGTGTACTTGTTGAAGTTGGAATACTATATTATTAATAAAACATGCTTATTTTAAAGATATGAGCAAAAATCGGGTCAGGAACTATGCACTTATCCAGGTTTCATTGTAGCACTGAAATAAGATGTGGTAGCTTATAGCGTACATGTTCCAGCGCAATTCTGAACTGGAATAACCAGTGCTCAATCCAAGTCACTTGGTCTAGTCCAGAACTTGGTTCATGAAAAAACAGGTTGGTCTTAACCTGGTCCATTGCACCAAGTGGGAAAAATGCTTGGTGCATTGAGTAATTCAGCCCATGGTCTAGTGCACTGAACGCATTTATTAAAATTTAACATAATTAATCTACAGACACTGGAGCTTTGTTTGAAAAATTTACTGAAATCAGTCAGCGCACTATCAAGATAGGATTAAGCAAACATAATCATCTGTTTAAAGCGCTTTACTGTATGATTAAATTTGTCAGAGTGATCACAGTTTTGTTTACACTTACTCGCGTTGAGATTTCTTGTGACAGTATTGTTGATGTTTTTTAAATCGCACCTTGTGAGAGACAACCAGCTCCAGTTCAGATGCTGTCGGAATGCATTCGCTTTATTGCCGCTATCACTTCCCCTAGACCGGGCAATTGGTGTCAGAACATAATACTGACTAGCATTCAGTGAACTGCCGCTACCAAAGCCCCTGAAAGCTAGTTCTGAAAACAGATTGTACATCAGTGAAAAGTCATGACAGTATTATGTAATGATTTAATTACATTAGTGCAGCCTAATCTGCTAAGGAAATACAATTAAAGAATATCATAAACCAGTATTATTATCAAAATTGTTATGAAAAACTAGATTATAATAAAGATTGTTTATAGCTGTACCGGTTATAAGGGACATCCACATATACAGATTAGAATTGACTGATTCAAAATTGCCCATCTCCTATGCTTTGAACAGAGAGAATATCGTTTTTAGCTGTATCTGCTATAAGGGACATTTGCTTGAAGAAGTCTAGTTTGACTGTAATATTTTTCATAAAGTCTTGAAAGCATAAAATGAGAGCAAAACAGACACTAAAAGAGAAAAAAACAGCGTAATTACGAGAACAGAATAGTCAATAATTAATGATAATAATAAGTGTCAGCAATGTTATTATCAATGATAATTTCTCAATTTCTCCGTTTTTGAAACAAAACTACATTTTTGTTACTAATGAGAAGGTTTTCATTTCAATAAAATGTTTGAAAAACTGAGTGCCACTCTTAAAGGATAAGAATTTATCTCAGTACAGTCAACTCTTGATATAACGCCACCTGGGGCTAGTCCCTAGGGGTGGCATTATTACAAGAGTCAAGCGTATCTTTTACTATCTTTTAAATATTTTTAAAGTGCTGTAATAGTTCATGAGGACTTCAGCCCTACCACAATGTATCAGTTAAATTGGGTTATATTTTAAAGAATTAACTTATGTTTTGTGGTATTGTCATCTAGAAACAGGATGCAATAGACATGACAGAGAATATGGCCAGCAAAAGCAATGATTAGAGCTTTTCATTGGTTGTAAGCACAATAGCATCCTCATGCATGAACTTGATGTGTACCATCTCACAAAGATGACCATTCTTCTGACACATGGTGTGCCAGACTGCATTTGTCTTGGTTGGCAGTAACAGCATTGACTGAGCAACAAATCGATTGCCTGGTGGTGGAACGCGGTTCTGGATGACACCTGAGACTTCTAAAGGTGGTGGTTGAAAGCTTGTCCAAGGTACAAGTGTTGCAGTTGATGAACTAGCTATAGAGCTCATGGAAACTTCCTCAATAATGAGTGGCTGCACAGTAGATTCAATGTCATCAAACTGCTGCATTCCTTTATTCCATAGACAGACCAAATTTTCTGCATCAACCAATTGTTCCTTTTGATGTAGAACATGACACTGAGAGTATTGGGGTGAAGTTAAGATACAAGTCAGTAGAAGCCTGCTGAATCCAGGGAGTACTTCTCATTCAGCTTTGGAATGTTGGCTTCTTCACATGTGATGGTTATGTGGACAAGTTGCTATGGTATGCCCAGCTTGCCCTTGATGGAATGGGGTGTCCATTGAATGGTGAGTTTTTTTGTCTGGGTAGGCATCTTTTTGCAAATGCTGTACCAATTGCCAGGTGGTGTACTTTAGATAATGGCTGAGCCTGGGACGCTGAAGGGTGGTGATACTAGGGTGCAGAAGCTGACTTGCAAAGACAAAAAAGTAGCTTGTGCTGGGCATACTGGGAGTGCTAGATGAGGCAGAAAGCAGGACACCTGAAACCACTAGAGGTTGCTTGGCTGTTTCAGTCTTGTTGAAGCATTAATCATTCTGCAGGAACATGGTGTTATTAGCATTAAGTAACAGAATGCTAGCCCTATTCAGACAGAGACTGGTGAGAACAGTTGAATTTAGGCAATTGTGTTGAAAACAACATTCAGTATACAGGATGGCCCAAAAAAATTACATATTTTTCACTTTGTTATATCTCAGCAATAAATGAACAAAATTGCATGGTTTTTGAAATATACATTATACTTGATCCATCATACTTCACAACTAGATGTTCTTCCCCAGTCAGCCATTTTATGCCTGACATGAGGGGGTTCTACTGCTGGCTGTTGAACCCTAGTCATTTGTGAGTGATATTTCGAAGTTGGCGGAAAGCAATTTGCTAATCCTGTCCTGAAAATTACATTTATGCAATCATGAGTAAAAATAATAATAGAAAGAACCTTTGCACATGACGACTCTTCTGGAGAATACTGTACCAATACTTTTACCATTTCTTCCAACAATGCTGTACGTTGGGTATGTAGTTGCATATCGCGACGCGATCAAGCATATTTTGTAAGCATTTAAACTCTATTTAAAAAATATATGGCGAAACTGACACAAAATAGAGAGCAAAATACACCAAAAAAACACAAAGCGTACATAAACACATACACATACTACAATGCATAAAAATCCCCTTTTAATGCTCCATCAACTACAATACTTTGTGCAAAATTCAAATATTGCTATTATTGCTGACTATCGCAGTGGCTGCTTTGATGTTGTGAGGGGGAGTGGGCTTGAAGGTTCCAAGTCTGCAAACAACACAAATTCATAACTGATCAATATTTTAGCTTACATAATATCGCTGACTAGAGCACAATCCAAAAACGCTGTTTTCTTAGCTCCTGCTGGCGCGCCCTGAGTATCATATACTGTACATATATTGTTGTTGAATTTGCTTTTTTTGAACCAGTGAGTTCTACTTCAAAGCACATTTCCAAGCTTCAGAAGTAGATTTAGCAGCTAGGATCGCGGCCCATAATATCATTTGTCATAAGGTTGCAAAGTTTCAAGAAAAAATTCAATTTAAATTTGAGGACCCCCTTGTGAGACTTGGACTGGACGCAGGCCTTTGTTATGTGGTCAGATATGAAGGGTTTTCTGCACACACAAAATCATGCACTTACCATTATGCTCTTTGTGAAGTGTGCTCTTTCGCACAGTAGTTGATCTGGTTGAACATTTCCTTTCTTGCCAGTGCCATAAACCCAATCATTCTGAGGTGTTGAAGCAGCCAGTAAAAAAATTTCATCCATGAAAATCATCTTTAAAACGAGCACTTCTGACATCTCCAGCACTTGTTCAATCATTGCCTCTTTTATGCATCACTCAATGTGTGAATTTCAAATTTTTTGAATGATGACAAACAGAGATCTTTCTTTGCAACACATTGTACATAACTTCTTGAGATGCAGAAACAACAATTAACGTGGTGTTGAGACTTGTGCAAACCAGCAATGTTTTCAAGTGCTTGTGTAGTTGGTCTGGTTCTTTTGGTGGGTTGATGCCTTGGTTTAATGGAATTCGCTTTCTCTTGAACTCTCAAATGATTACACCCAAACAATGCAAAACCAAAGACTGACCAACATTCCTCAAATTTTCCTTACCTGCGCGATTATTGCGCAATCACATAACCATTTTGGGAATATATCCATTATGCTTGGACGCTAGTATAGCAGGAAGGGCGAGTGGTAGTCAGTAGATTGCCACTAACTGCACCTGAGCCAAGCCAGAAATCTTTTCAGAAAAATGACAGTCAAATTGTGGTCTTTCAAGGTGAAAGCAACCTATGGCTCCAAGTTAAAATAGCATATGACAATGGACAATCAGAGTTTTTAATTCATTCAAGTATATCATGATGAAACAAGTGCAAAATTAACATGTCACTGAGATTGAGAAAAGATTTTTTAGGCTGAAAATGAATGATAAACGTGTGGTCACCTTAAAACTGCAAGGTAGCAAAAATTAATATACTTCAGCTTTGCTAATTATGAGATCAGTTAACAGCAGAAGATGACCAGATACCGTGGTTTAACTGATCAGGTTGATTTTTGCAATCGATTTCTCAATATACTGGAGTATGTTGATTATAAAAATCACACGTTTTAGTTCATTTATTGCTGAGATATTACAAGAAGAGAACTGTTTTACTTTTGTGCCACGCTATATGTTAGTAGATTTCATCATAAAATTCACATCATTAGCCATGCATGAGCAGACATGCATCTTTCAAGAAGAAAGAATGTAATCACATACATCTCTGTGAAAAAGGCCATAAACATTTCTTTCAATTTCATTAAAAAAAGAAGTCCCATCAGCTCAACTAGCATTCAGAAAATTTATCAAACGATATCATGAAAGAACTGATCACCCAACATTACTAGCGTATTTAAAACTATCTAAACCACCACCATCCTGATCCAGTTGTTGTTGGATTGTTAGTTGGTTCAGCGGTGGCTGGTTCTGCAGCTGTTGATTCTATGATTGATGGTTCNTTCTGCAGTTGCTGATTCTGCGGGTGGTGATTCTGCAGTTTTTGATTCTGCAGTTGCTGATTCTGCGGGTGGTGATTCTGCAGTTTTTGATTCTGCAGTCGATGGTGCCGCAGTTTTTGACTAAACTTTAGCCATTATACAACATTATCTTGATTATGCAATGGAAATAAGTACAAATCTAAGGCACTGGAAGAATAATAGTGAAATAACTTGAACTGCCACTGCAGTCTGCTCAAAGTCTAACTTCTGGATGTCCCTAAAAAAAAAAGATATGGCAGTAATTTTTTGTAGTTGGAGACAAGTGTATACCTCTCAGATTCAATTATACCTCTAGGCCTGGAGTATTGATTAGAGGGGTCCCCATAAAACTTTCACTTAAGGCTATTTTAAAGTCTTACTGTAGAGCAAAAACCGCTATGCAAAACAGCACTGCATGTTTGGTATAATTGCTTACAAACCTGTGAATGGATTTGGCTCAAGCTTTGCGCGCATGTTAAGCAGATACTTTAGTAAAATTTTACACAGCTGTTTGTAAACTGGGCTTATTAATATGTTATGGCTCAACAGAAATTTGGTATGTTTTCACTTAACTCGAAAAAGCACACTAAAACTTTTTCTCAAATTTTTTGGAATTGCTTCAACTTTTGTAATTTTTCTATTGTCTCATGATCATGTTACCACAAACTAAGTAATATAATTATTCTTTGCCCTAATTATTAAGGCAACACACAAGTGAGTCCATTAGTGAGCACCATTAAGTATCCCAAAGGGTATTGGCTGATTTCACAGTTTCAGTTACATCAATACTGTAATGACATACCGCATCTGGGAAACACTTTTTCATTGCTTCACTAAGACACTCTACAGGATCATCAACAGCATTGGAGCCGTCACTTAAAGAAGTGACTTGATCAAATTGAACTGTGCATGTGAGAATTAACAGGCACACAATTGTTATTTTCGCCATGACGTTTGTTATGCAGATTGTTGAATGCTTGTCTGCAACATTTAAACGCTATTTAGCATTACTCCATAAGCTTCACAAAAAGTTTTGCAGCAAACCAGCTATGATAAAAAGGAATGTTATATTTTCTGTACATAATAAACTTTCTATCCACCAACGAACAACGTCTGAAGGTATGAGAGCCAAATAGTGTTAATTACATACTATCCATAGTCTTAAAATAGTTTTGAAATCATTGCTTTGATTTAAGGCTGGAACATCTGCCACATGCCACAGTGACGTGCAGTGACTAGTACAGTTACCAAAAATCTGTCTCAAGAAATGCCGCAACAGCATGCATTAAACCGGAACATACTTTCTGCCACATGCCGCAGAGACTACTGATTGATTCACATTAAGCTTACGATTTGGGACATCCACCACACGCCACAGCGGCATGTTACAAACTTTTGCTGTGTGTGGCGTGCAGCGTGTGGTGAGGGACTAAAAGTGGTTGATTTCCACCGATGTTATTGATTTTTTGCCCGTTGGTAAATTTTTTATTTGATTTACGTATTTGATTCGCACTTTAAGGTTGTTTGGATATATTTTAGGGTAGTCTGGGCGCTTTCATGGTACGCTAGTATCATTATAACTACAGATGGTAGATTTATTAATTTCTTTTTAACATTATCTAAACCGTTACCTAAGCAATGATGTACGATTCTTTCGACAGAAATGAGTCTTAATTTTCGAAAAAATGATAATTCTACAAGGTGCTATTCTCAATATGACTCTCAAATATTGTTTTTACTAAAAACTCAGTGATATTGAGCGATCTGCTATAATAAATTGTGATAAGATTGGTTCTACTTTGAAATTGCACTCGTATTTAAAAGCACATTTTGATTAGTAGTATAAAACAGCCATGAGACTGTTTTACGTATTGCATACATTTGGGTTTCCTATTCAAGCTCCTGCAAGAAAATCTTGTAACCATATCTACAGTTTGCGATTCATGACCAAAAAATGCCAACTCATTAAACAGACTCTAAGCAATCATAAATATTTAAGAGTGAATTAGCTAGATTTAAATTGATTGCAGCATGGGCTTCATCAGTATCAATAAAACAACCGCTGGGTATTGTAAGAGAAGATACAGAGCTCAATCAACTTTTTCAAGATAAAAGTAAAGCCAACCTTTTCCAGGTGGGGGCGAGTAGGAAAGAGAGCAGGACACTGCGGTAGGTGGCGATCAAACCACTGAATGTTCCCATCCCAGATGTGCCCCTGTTTTATCGTGTTTAAACTTGTGATGTGTGATCTGAACATATCTTGTTCTGTGCGTCACATGAGGCAGATTACCATCGCAGTCAGTAAACGTCAGCAAAAATACAATCAAAGCAAATTGAATTTTGATTGGGCATGGGAATAAAGTTGACATTTGATTGGGAAACTAATCCAACCGCAGCCAGAATGTTTTGCTTTTGTAATTTACAGTGGTCAGATTGCTGATCAACTTAAATAAAACTATTTGCAGTTTTAAAAATGTAGTGAAATACAAGGTGGCGCAAATAATCGTGACAGTTTCACGTGGCCATAACTTTTTTAAATCGCAACCCATTTTCTTTATTCTTTTTTCATTCGAATCGTATGAATCGTGCAATTTTTTTGAAATGTAATTGTCTTGCAATTTTTAAGTTATGACCTCTGAATCATGTCATTTCTTTACATCGCTTTTTCGTTAAAATTTTGAAAAAAAGGATAACATGAGCAAAAAACTTGGTGTGTCGTTAGGTACGGTGCGGAAGGGACAACTGTGGTACAGAGAAAGTTCAGGACGAAATTTGGATTCAATATCAAAGAATCAACCAGAGCAGTCATCTTGAAATAGTGGAGCAGGATGGTGAACTCGGCTAGTTTAAGCAGAAAGAAAAGGCAGAACACAAGGTATGGATTTTTTGAAGCTTTCTTTTTACTTTTTTGTTTTCGTTGTTAACGTTGCTTAGTTTTGAATAAATCTCTAATGATGTCTTTAATGATCTTTTTTTCAACCCTAGTTCAAGGGGACATGTGTTTATTGAAGGGTGGGCATTTACTATTTCAACTGATGTTTTAACTGACTGCTTGTTGGAGCAATCTGTTTCTTTTTCAATCATCACTTCAAGTTATAACATTATTCACAAAGAAAAAGCGTGTGATGTCTGTAATTAAAATTCATTGGGAGTTTAGTGTTGACCTGCACTGTACAGGCATTTATTTTTTTGATAACGCCAAGGGAGAACATTCATTTTTCAGCCTAGGCTTGAGGGTGTATATTGGAAGAAAAATGGTAGTTTACCCATTGCCCTCTTAAGTTGAAATCCCCCCTCTCATTTTTGAGAATGAATCCTGACATGTTTGTTGTGTATGGAAATTGAACTCCTATGAAATTGTCTCAATCTTCCCTGAACCATACCATTCTCAACATCATCTTCAAGCTTGAATCCCCAGCATTCTTCTTATTGACAGTGGCAATAATCTGCTTGATTGGGACAATGAGCTGAATATGTTTCCGAACCTCGACGCAACACTTATGCCCCTTCAAGTCATTGGAATTGAAATTGAAAGCACTGCTGGTTCCAGGCACCACCTGTTCATGCTCTTGGAGGTGTTCACCCACCAGTTCTTCCACCTTCCATTATATGCTGTTACAGGAATTCCTGGTAATAACCTATTTGCTGATATGCCACCTACTGGTGGACGCCACCCTCATCCTATGATGTCAATTGTTACTCAGCGCAACCACTGAAAAGTGTTATATGTGATGTGTAACAACCATCACAGCAATGGCAAGCGTAACAAGTTGGCTTCTGAAATGGTTTGTGCCGAAATATGTGAAGATGACTACTGTATATCGTGCATAAATGCTACAATTCAAGACGAAAAGGAGGCCTACAAAGAAATGGTTCTCTGTGACCCCCATGGCATACCCTTCCCAGATGACGAAACTACAAACAGTAAGAGATTTAATGCGCAGTTTGTTTTTCTCTCATATATGTATTATATATGATTAAATACAATATTTTATTTAATAGTTAAAAGAAGAAGTATTTCATCTAAAGTCCTTATTTTAACAATAGTTGTATAAATAGGTTAGTTATTGGGCATTAAAGTAGATTTTAAAATATTTACTTATGTTTCTTAGTTTAGTTGCAGTGTTATCCTCAATTATAAAAAGTATTGGATAAATATTTAATACATTGCTGAATGAAATTGCTTTACAGAGTTGCATTTTTGGGGCTTTAAGAAAGGTACTGCTAAAAATGCATGCAAGTTCTTTGCACTTCCTCCACCCTCAAATGAAGATCCATTGAAGGATGACATGAATGAAGATTCCTACCCAAGCATGCTCAATCGCTCAAAGAATAGTGAATGGTGATGTGCTGCAGAGGAAGCTCTCTGAAGGTGTATATTTTTTCTCTTTCCCTCTCTTGATTACAATCCACCTTACTCAAAGTTATGTACACAGCTTAATTGATTCTTTCATTTCAGAACAATTGTGTTAAACGGCTCTGGCAGGAAGTGAATGAAATGGCTGGCTATCCTCTCAATTGTGCATTCATTGCGCTGCAAAATACCAATATCATCAACATCGCCAATGAGATTCACAAGTTTACATGCAGCTACATTGGATGTGTCTTGGCCAGGTTTTTCATGCAGTGCTGTATTGATATTTGGAACAATCATAGCATTCCAGGTCTCTAAATATTTTCACGTATTCTCTAATTGTGCATAAGCATTTTTAATCATAGGCAACCAAATTCCAGCCGACTATGTTGACCATCGCGGCAACTACTCTTCCTGATGACGCCCTTCCATCCACAGATGCAGTCATTTGAATGTCCTGGAAGTTGGCCAATTGTTTGAAGAGATGTAGTTTGGCTTCAATCTGCTCAATGGTCAACTGGAAAAGCAGTGACAAGAAGAATAAATATTTTTGAACAAAATCACTGCTTCCATCAGTGATATTGAGGGAGTAGCCAACCATTTGGTTACCCATAATTACCAGCCACTACAAGATGCTGCCCTTTTTTTCATTGAAATTGGTATCTCACTGTTTTAAATTTTAGTTTTTGCTCTTGCTCTTTCCTGTTTATAATATTTGATCATGTTTTCATTCTACTTCTGTTTGTGCTCGTTTACTACTTCTTGATTAAATGTTGTTTGATAATTAACAATGTAAAAACTGCTCTTTTCTCATGCAACTTTATTCACATAAATGTCATAAAATTATAGAAAATAATTTTTTAGAATATTGAATAGTGTCAGAAATTTGAATTAAAAAATTTGGGTTTACACCCTAATGAGAAAAGAAACTTCCGAAATCTTATTTTGGGCTCACATAACAGTTTTATATTAGAGCGTAAAGCTTGTAATAATAATTTTTAGGGCCCAAGATTCAAAGAGAAATTTATCGTTTGCACAGTCAATAATACTTTGAGGAGCTATTCTCAGCAGCTTCAGAAGCGTGGTAAGGGATTATTCAAGATTTTTCACATAGACACAAGTCAGTGTTCCTGCTTTTTACATTGCTTCTTCTTGAAAGTGTCACCTATCTCTTACAAGGGTATTAATCAGTTAAGAGCCCCTAAAAGCGACTCTAGACATGCGTTTTAGTGTACAATACAAAGTAGCTTAGACACCATGACCTTATAAGGTCTGTGCCCCCTTCCATTGACCATTTATAAAACAGCTTAAACAGATTGGTGAAAAATCTGATTTCACTTTGTGCATAAAGTTGTGAAACGTTTGCAAATATTTGCACGCACAGCCCTTGTTCAACCCAACTAACAGACAAACCAACAGCTCTGTTTTTTACATATGGGCACATCTGTTTTCACTATACACATGAAAAAATTTAGTGCATAGACAGAAAGTAGTGATTTTTTCATTTTTCTTAGTGCATAAAAACACATACATAAAAATTTCATTAAGATACATGCGCAGTATACACGCAAACGATACACAATTACACCATAAAAGACCCAAGAAATAAAAGACATTGCTTGAGAAAATGCGCAGTACATACAAAATGAAGAAAATCGCAAATTGCGTAATTATACTAATCATACAGACCACGGATGTTATCAAAGGAAATACGGGTCTTCATATACCCAAGTCCCATTGTCAGATCCCAATCACATCAGTGCAATGGGTATGCATTGTTCGTTGTAGCCCATTGCTCTACACATGCAAAACACCCAATAAGATTCTCACAAGATTTACAAATGAAAGGCGCCTTACTTACATTCACACAAATGATGCAATGAAGAGTGTTTCACAATGGGATCTAGATGGCGTCAATGGCATCAAGAGTTGCTGAAATTCAGCAAAAGTTACTTTATAGCAGTTTTATTGCTATATAAATACTATTAAAAATAGATAACTTTTGGGAATAATATAAAAGATAAATTCAGAGTTAGAATATAACATAAGCGAGAAAATTACATACCTTTTTCTGCTGATCCCAGTCATGTCGCAACTGCCTTTTCACTCAGATGATGCTTGTAACTATCAGAACAAGAGGGGACATTCACATCATGACAATAGTCACTTGAGTCAACGGCTTTAGCTTGGGAAAGACTTTCTTTATGGCAAAGTAACGTGTCGTGTTGCCCGCTTGTTTCTGGCCAAAGTACCAGAAAATGGGACCTAAAACAACTGGTGCTATCAGTTATATGAAGCAAAGACATAGACATTGTGTGATAATAAGGGTTGGGCAAACTAAAATACTTTGTCGTTCTCAGAAAAGTTTCAATTCAGGTAGAGGGTGTTGAAGCCTCCAAAGCTCAAACTAAATTTCTTTTGCTCCCATTACATATTATAGCTGCTAAATACTTATAACTTAGCAGACAATTTTCAAATATACACTTTTCAGTAAAGGAATTAAGTGTAAAAGTATACATAAATTAAAGACATTACTTTATATGGTATAAAGATCAGTAATTATCTTTAAAAAATGCATACATAAGAGGCAAAAAGCTTAATTCAATTATTGATCTTGAAAAAGTGTACCTTGCGTTGTTTCCTCGTCAGGAATAGGAATCCCAAATTTATCAGCGATCTCACAATCTTCAAAGCCTGCTCTCAGCTGCAGCTTGGTGCTGATGGTAGTTCTGTTGCACTCCATCACAATGATGCAAGCCATGCCCTTGGCTGGTTTCAGACTACCACGCAGACCCCATTCATAGTGGCACACTTTGATCGTTTTCACAACGATTTTTGGGGGTAGTGGGACGAGTTGATGATTGACGTCAATTCAGATGAACACTGGGGATGGAATGCCTGTGCGGGTGACAGGAACAACGCTGAACGGCGGCAGTACAGGAGATCTAAAATCATTTCGTCATATTACCTCTATCAGCTAAGAAAAAGAAATGAGGACAAAACTTACTTGAATAGAGATGAATTTAGGAAAATTAATTAATGTTTTGGGAAAGGAAGTAAAAAATTCGATACACCAACTCGCTAAAGCTAAGTCATCAAAAATTCAATGAGATGTCACTGAATAAGTTCACTGGTTTTGCACCAGAAATATTATTCATTATATCAAGGAATCTTTGTTAGGGAAGACTGTAACATTTCATTGCATTAATGAAAGGTTTATTTCATTGCATTAATGAAATGTTTCATTGACCATCTCTTTCTCAATATAAAAGCAAATTGAGCTGAATTCTCACCCTTCTTCAAACTTGACATTTCAAATGTCCCAGTTATTGCAAATGTGGTTGGACCAACCGAGCTAAACATTGCGTTATAAACACGCCACACAACAGAATTTCATGGTACATCGCTGCGAGACTCATCTCTTAAGTTTGAACGGTCTAATTGTTTGTGTTGTGCCAAAAACTTTGTTTTCGATATTTTGAAAGACGAGAATGAAAAAACAGAATAACAATGCAGTCACAGTGCGCACTTTTAATAGAGCCGTGTTTGTACTCTAAATAACAGCATAAGATGATACCAAATGAACGAATTAAGATTGCAGTTTTATGCAGACCTACAAAATTATTTCGGCCTAAAATTTTTAACCAACGATCGTTAATTGAACCGCAAAAATTCAAATTCAATATTATATCAATACATTGCTTTACACGACGGTTTGTTATATATATAAGCGGAATAACAAACGAAGAAGACAATGTTAGCGTTAACATGCGAGAATAACATGTGTTACTTATAAGTACAGGGTGAGCCAATTTTTTCTGACCTATTTTTTTAAATAATTTTTGTCAAAGTTGTGCGATTTGCCTTTTTCTTTTGTATTCGATTCACAAGTAACTAAGAATTATTTTGGCACCATGTTCAGCTCAAAGGAATAACTATGAAAGGAGTTACAAAGGTTTATGTAAGGTATCTTTTTTCATCAAAAAATAGAGTGCGCCCAACGAATTGCGACAACTTGTTTTTAATAACTTCGTCCAGGAGCATCCGAATGAGATGAAATTTGGCATAAATAATCTATAAAGATTGGGTTTTCGTTTGAAAAAAGAATTATTGAATTTGGTCATTGTGTTGTTAAAATATGGCCACGCAAAGATAGAGCACTCATTTTTATGGACTCGTGAGGGTATGGTTATGGGCGCCGCATGCAACTCGCTGGAAAATGAGTGCTCTATGTTTGCTTAGCCATATCTTAACAACGCCATGCCCGAATACAATAATTCTATTTTTCAAACGAAAGCCCAATATCTGTAGATTATTTACGCCAAGTTTCAGCTCAGTTAGATTGTTCTGGATCAACTTATTCAAAAAATAAAACTTTGGATTCGGCGTGAAATCAGCAGAACTGAAACGGTTGTACTTGAACGCATGGTTGCAGAGCATGCGTGAACCAAATCACTTGAAACTCATAATAACAAACACTCAACCAACCTGGTACATTCCTATAAAATTCCAGCAGGATCGGTTGCATAGTTTAAAAATCGTAGCAATTAGAAATCCACCACAGAGTTGCGGAACCTGTACCTCATTTCTCGATAAATAGGGCACCTCACATAATACCTTTGTAACTCCCTTCATAATTATCCGTTTGAGCTGAACATGTTGCCAAAATAATTCTTAGTTATTTGTGAATCGAACAAAAAAAGAAATAGGGAAATCGAACAACTCTGATAAAAGTTATTCCAAAAACAAAATAGGGAGAATTAATTGGCTCATCCTTTTTAAGCATGGCTTAAGAGCAACGCAAAAAGAGTAAAATATTCGACGTTAAATTTATGCAGTCGGCGAAAGGGAGGCATCCTATCGCTCGTTTTCGACTAAATCGCGATGAATGCAATGCTCATTGCTCTATTATATGCGGTCGTAAAGACGAGGAAACATTGTACTACGGCTGCAATCAGTGCAAGAGTGTGGATCGCAAAGCAAAGGGCTGCAAACAGATCAATCTGAAAGGATTGTCAATCGTAAACGGTGATCCTACGATTAGGCATCAAGGTGCGTTTACATCCATGAATGGGGTGATACGGCGTCACTTTTGTCAAGATGAACGAAAATTTTTTTTGTACGTTTGAAAAGAACTTTTGCACGGATCAATCATTTTTCGTGCGCTGTTTATGTTTGAAAGAAAGAAATGACGAAAGTGAAGGGCCGTCTATATTTTTGATTCTAAGCTTTTGGCAAGCACACTGAACGATACGTTTATATGTATGAACAAAGTAATACCATTCATTTTGACCAGAGTGACGTGTGCTTTTAAACGAACGGCGTTCACCTCCGATCATTTTGAATGGAAGAATCGAAAGTTTTGGTCAAAACTGACGGCATCACTTCGTTCATACATACTAAGCCGTTTCAAAAAATAACTGTGAAAGGCTGCCATGCTGCGTGTTTGCCACATAGTAGGAAATTATTATGCAGTGGGAGCCCTGACGGTAGGCACTGTTGGAAGCCCTCTTCGTTTCGCGCTGATCACAAGTGGCGCTAATGAGCACAGAAAGAACATGACTGTGTAGCTGTCAGTTTTTATTAAAGAAGAGCAGTGTTCTCTTATTCGTTTTTAGGAATCAATAATGTGCCCCCTAGTGGTATTAACTGTACAATGGTGGTACAATACGGTGAAATCTTAATGGTTCAAAAGAAGACCAATTAGTGGGAAGAGAAGGTCGAGAAGTGGCTAAAGAAGTTCAAGAATGTTCGCACTCGTGTTTACATGGTTGGTGGGTGTTTAGCTCGTTCGCACTCGCTATGTTTAGCTCGTTCCCAAACACGAATAAAGATAAGGTAGTTGCCCTTAATTAAAGTTGCGTTATAGCGTGCACGTTACGGTATGTTTAGCTCGGTTGGTCACACGATCAATAATCATCTGAGGCGCACAAAGTACTACAGTGGAACCCGGATAAGTGCACATCTATGCGGCAAGAAAATTTTGTGCACTTATCCGGGTCCAGCCTAAGTGCATAGTTCTTGACCCGATTTTTGCTCAAATCCTTGAAATAAGCATATTTTATTAGTTATATAGCATTCACACTTAATAAAAACACCTTCCAAAGCAAAGAGAACATTTTCCACATCAAAAAGACATTTTTCATCTATATCTGACTAGATAAATGTCCTTATTGACATGGAAAGCGTCCCTGTTAAAGCGGAAATGGTATGCAAAAAATTTCTTGCCATTATATACAGCTTCATGATAAACAAGGTTGGAAGGTGTTTTGATTAACGTGGGTATTGTTATGATGCACAACACATCATATGCACATATTTTTGAGTGACATTTGGGTGGAGTTACACTCTAGTGCATTTATCCGGGTACAACTGCATACAAAAGTTGCACACGGGGCTTGCGAAACATGTGCACTTATCCGGGTTGCACTTATCCGGGTTCCACTGTATCATATTTCTATTCTGCCTAAACGTCAGTTGAGATAAAAATCACATAAGAGTAGAGAAAGAGGCAGTTTGGAACGTACTGAGACAAAGAACAACTGAGCCTAAAGTCACAGCAACTGCAGCCTAAAAGAAAAAAGATTTTTCTAGACATATTCGATATTGATATCTCAAAGGGAAACTGTGGTCACCCATAGCTGTAGGGAATGTTCCCTAAACGTCTTCAGCTATGTATGACAACTTACTTTGAGATAAGCTAACTGCAATATACCCAGATATGATTCACAGCAAGCTGGCTGAAGGTGGCTGATAATAATTTAATTTATATTGCATTCAGCTAAAGGTCATCAAAAGTTCCCTTCAAGAGGAGCAATAATGTGAGAACCTGAAACAGGGCTGCGATGGAAAAGCGTTGGCGCGTCGTTATAAACATGAAGAGGCTGACACAAAAACATTCAGCTAACACGTTAAAGTTTATTGACGCGGGTGTCATTAGCTAGCTTTAACATGTCTACTGTTGGCGTCAGCGCATCTAATAAACAGGCATCAACGAGTCTAATTGGTGCGCCGATTATTCGCGGCAGTCCCCTCCTCGCGCGCAAGCACGTAAATACTCACTCCGCTCTGCAGCATGCCCACGGATTGCGTACGCTCCTGTAAAGTCGCCTGAGCGCTATTTTTACTTTGCGGTGGAGATATCAAATCATTATTGTATAAAACTATCTAAACTTTTGTGCAAATATTTCTGTCACACATCAACCACAACTAAAATTTATAACATCAATTTCTCAAATGCTTCATGATAACGATTTCGATGATAATATTTACAAATCCGCCTTTTTCACCTGGAAACCGTAATGTAAAAGTTGAATAACATTGCTATGAAAACCTGCCAGTTCAAAATAATTAACATCCCCTCCTAGGTATACTGCTTCAAGCGCTGTTTTTTATTGATAGAGTTTTAGCCTTCAAAATGCGAAACATAGATCCGGTATTGACTGAATCTCAAGCAACATCTTATGTTAACATTAAAATCTCAGCAAATTATTTAACATGCATCATATTACAGAATATCAGTTTCTTACCTATTGTATCAACGTGTCGAGGTAACCGTTATGCATAGTTTGTATACCATTCATTGTTCTCATTGCGACTATTAAGAAAACATTTACGTCCGGCACTTTTCCTTAAAAACATGTGCATTTTGAAAAACCCTAAAACATTAAGTCTAAGCTTATTTTCTGATTTATAACAAATGAGCCAACAGACAGCATTGTCCACTTTAGGATAACTCATCTGGATATCATCACTGCTGATCAGTGCTGTCTCGACAAAGCGCTTGACACATTTGTTAACGACTTTGTTCAACGCTTTTATTTGGAGTTCAGCAAAAATATTTTCACGGACAACTTTGATTCGGTGAGTTCTGAAAAACTATTTTCCACTTAAACTAACTGCGTTTGGGAAATACATAAACAACTTAGTAAATAAACTTGGTAAAATTGACGTTTGTTAGAAAAAACATTGAAAAAAAATGCATTAATGTTAAACTGTAAAGCGTTTTTTCAAAATGAATTTACGGAAGAAAAGAAACTTGATAGTTATTTTTTATCAAATCTTGAGTAGTATCTTTTAATACACCTTATTTCATCGAATATATCAAATGTTCTAAAGGAAAAAATACTGATTCTTATTACAATCTGATGATTTCTACCGTTCAGCGGCTATTTTAAGAGAAGTGATCAATATGAAACTCAAAATTCCAACTGTCTAATGCAAATTTCTCAATAATATTTCTTCTTTACGAAAGCTTGTCCCCTATAAAACCACCGCACCATGAAAAGCTCAAATTTTAGGTAATTCTAATAAAAGTATTTTTGACAACACGTTCAATAGTGTCTCCAATTGCAATTTGTAGTTAAGAATCTATTTTTCGATAAATGCTTTGGGAACTGCAAACTGAACACTTTTCATGAAAATCAAACATATAAGCTCCAAATAAATTGCGAGAAACTCAAATATTTAACTGTCTCTAAAGAGAGAATGGGATGGATAAACTTTTAATGTCAAAGATTGATGGTACAAGTAACACAAAGTAGCGCAAACTTCAAAAAGAATTGGAAAATGAATCAATTAAGACTGGAGTTTTTTAATGTGCAAAAAGTGACTATTTTAGTGATGCAGATATCTAAATTTGCTATGCTTTTATTAGCTACCTGTTGCAACGTCCTTCATGCTGAGAGTAAATTTGAGCAGACTTTAAACGTAAAGATTTCCGCGACACTTACAGCCATGAGCAAGTGATCAGGCGACCTAGCACATTTATAGCGCACCACCCGCCTAAGCGATTAACTAAATGAGCGATCGAGCGAGGGAACGAAAAATGTTTAGCAGGGTAGAATTTTGCTCAATTACTGGCAAAACGTGTTTTCACGCACGGTCTTTTCGCGACACCATAAACCGTGAAATAGGTGCATTCAAATTAATAGTGCGCAAGCGAGCGGTACGCGAGGACTGTTCTGCTCGCTCGCTGGCATGTCCAATACTCGTGTGCTCATCTTTAGTATTGGTCAATTAATAATTTTGTGGCGTTTGCAACCGATATTTGTTTTGCTTAGTTATAACAGATGAGACTGCTGCTGAATTCCCACCTACTTCTCTTTCCATATCGTATCGGACAAGAATCCATTTAGATATGGTCAGTCCCATCTCCTATCCCACTTTTCCGAACTAGTATTCCATCGCAGCTATTACAGGTGTTTTTTAATAGTAAAATATTTCCCACCATTTGCACAGTCAGCGCCACATCAACACCTATATGCTGAATGTCTAAGTATTTATTAAAATAATTGATATAATGATGTTAATTCAAAACAAAAAACTAATTGCGTTAAGTTATATTATGGTTAAAAATGCTGTAAAATGCGCTCCAACTCGTCAGGTGTGTTGGTCGAGGATAAATACGCCACAAATGGTTGCGGAAAAAAATCTCTAACAATAAGCCTTAGACCAGTTCTACATCCAGAACTAAGTGAGCAATGGAAAAGGTTGGACATGTCAGCTGATGATGAAAACGCACCACTTTTAACAGAAATTAGGGCTCGAGTGCATCCCCACCCCTTTTGACGTCGCACGCAGAAATCAAGAGAAACAAGCGTTTTTGTGCACCAACTAAGGAACATAATATAAAGGAGCTCTTTGCATCATCCAATTTTCTCATGGAGAAACAAATATTATTCAAGCGACGCGATTATTTACAGTCACCGAGCTACTGTAAGAGCGACTTTTAATATTTAAAATTTTATTTTAGCGTATTTATTCTAATATTTTCCTACTCGCTTTAAAATAATTAAACATATGCTATAAGCGTAGGAAATGCGTGCTAAAAGGCTCTAGCTTAAAGTCTGCTAAAACACATAGCAATAAGATTCATCATAAATTGCATGTTATTGTACCACCCCCTGAATTAATTATTTGACTCCGTCAGTTTTTTGTAAATAAGAGTTTACCTTCGTTTTTGGGTTTAATCAATTTGATATTAATCTGCTTTTAGGTTTTAAAACTTGTCAACTGCTACTGATAAAGAGAGTAATGAAGAAGCATATTGAATGGAGGTTTCTTATATGCGCATTCTTTCTTACATATATATTCGTCAAATACATGACATTGGTTGAGAATATGAACAGTGCATCTTTACCTTCTGGACTTGTAAATAAGGCTACAGTTGGAAGCCCATGTAATAACAGCATGGTTGATGTCAATTGTCACTGCAATATTACTCGCTCCAAATCGCTGTCACAGAATATTGCTCCGACACTTTTCAGTAAAGTTGCGCTATCAGCTGATTCATCGATCATCTACAGACTTTACATCGACTACAGAACAAATTTAACTACTTTTCACATCCTGATGCTCAGAAAATGCAGGAAAGATTTTAAGTTTTCGTTGGAAATTACATTACGCCTAACAAATGAAGACACAATTGTCCTTCCCCAGCCGAAAACAAAATCTGAATGCTGGAAAACAGACCGCTTTTCTCCACAATGTCATTGGATCGTGCATCACGCTTCATCCAACATTACAAAAGCCATTAGCGCTACCGAGATCGCAGGTCATAATTTATTCTACAGCATAATCGCAATGCTTAAATATCTCACTACACAATTCTAATATATATTTTGCTCAGCATAAATAATTCATTTCTAATTTATAAAACTATTAAAGGCTATACCTGTCAATCATATTTTCTTTTCTGTTGAAAAAATTGAACAAAGGAGAGAATTATGTTTGGGTTCAGCTGAAATGTGATGATAGGGGGATGAATTACACGGGCGTTCAAATTTTTTGCCCGTAAAATGTGCTCTGAATAATCATAAATATAACCCATGGCTAGCAAATATTAGTCATTGCCATCGAAAAAGTCACCTAAGCAAATCATTGCATCTTTATGTGCAATAATGTATCATATTCTTCAACTTAAAATAATATTATAAAATTTGATTTTGTTAAAACATTCAGGCAGCTACTTTGATAAATGGGAGTATTCTCAAAAACTTTAATGGTAATTCAAAGTAGTATGACCCAAACAGATAGCATAATGTTACAAAACTCATAAAAACATAATAGTGGTATTTAGAACACTTAAACATTTACACAACAGACGAGTAATGTTCCTAGAATGTTAAAATTCTTCACATTAAAACGGCAAGTAACCAACCTTGAGACCAATTTGATCTTTAAAGGTGTGACTCTGACTCGACAGAGCAATGTCTATATCGATCTACCAGCATCTAAAATAGTTACAATTGAAAGAGTGGACAAGTTCAAGATTCAGCTGGCCGTTTGCGTTTCACCAATCTATATTGCCGCTGACTGGCTGCAGCTGGTGCAGTTCGTGGAGATTTGGCGTTCACAGGGAGCACAAAAAATTATTATCTTTTATCAGACAGTCAGCGCTACGATGCTGCAGTTTCTGCGTGCTTACGAATCAGGGAATATAGTCGAAATGATACCCTGGTCTCCACTGCCAGTTGACGAACATACAAACTTTGATCCCAACGCTGACCTTTTTCGCATTGGCCAACCTGCTGCTGATAACGCCTGTATGTACCACACTGCGAATATAGCAAAGTTCGTTGCGAGAGTCGATCTCGACGAGTTTATAATACCGCACTCAGGTAAAGTTGATATTGGTAATTTATTTGATATATAGGAGCATTTCAAAACAGTACTGGACAAAAATTCAAGGCTTTGGAAATATTGTCCCTCAAATAAACCCTAAGGAAACGATTTTTTTGATGTTCAAGATTGATTTACTGAGGAGTATTAGCTCGAATTTCCTTTAGAAAAGCATACAATTAATCTTTTCTCATCTGCAGCCAGAGTAGCAATAAACGCTACAATGGTTACATGCCATAAAAGCCTAAACATATCATGAAGGTGTAAAAGCAGTTTTTCTGTAGTCAATACAATGTAACATTGAAGGTCAATATCTTTTTAGGAATACTTACTGATTTCCTTGAAGCTGCTCTAGTTCAGCATCCAAAAGTTGGTGTCTTCACTTTCTATTCACCGCGCCCACTTATTTTCTCTAAGCAGCCTACACAGAAACATATTAATGGATTGGTCAATCCAAAGGACGTTGATTTTTCATATTTGAAATTTTCACACTTCGAGGATGAAAAAGTATACCGCAACAGAACAACATCAAGAATAAGAAAAACAATTATTCTCCCGCAACGAATAGAAAGTACTCAGACGCATGCGGCAATACCACAACCGGGCTTCAGAAATGTCGAGATTAGCTTATTTCGTTAGAATTACTTAGAACACCATCGATTATTATAATTATTTCTTTTTAAAATTTTTAATCGCTAGTTTTTTTTAATAATCATTTAAACTAAAATTTTGCTAAGTTTCAGTGTATTTATGTGTACAAATGATTCAACCTTTATATTGAATAGCAAAGAACTAACGATAAACTTCCTCAAAATTATATTTTCTATGAATTATAATTCAGTGACAGTTTTACTATGCCCAGTCCATATTTTAAAAATCCAAGCAATAGCCTGAAATTTTGCCTCACGAGAACCAAATTTCGACTATATTTCGCGTGGAATTGTCAAGAAAAGGTAAAGACAGCGGAACGGCTAGGCTATTGTGGCACTGATTTGATTAAAGTAAAATTTTTAGATCAGCTAAAATCATTTCGAAATCACAAGCTGATTAGAGCGTCGGACGAGCTGCTATATTTTGCACTAACCTTTTACGGTGTATATGTGTAATATTAAGCTACTTTGTCAAAGTACTTCAAAAATTGAAAGAGTGGGTATCGGGTTTGCAAATAAATCTGCTTTGAAGGTTATAGAATCAAGACCCTACTCTAACATCAGTTTTGCAATTTTGAAGTGATTTTAACAAGCCTTAAAGTAATGCCTCAGTAAAATTAGAGCCACAAATTAACAACCGCTTGATTACTTTTGCTACAAAAATAACTTAAATAACAATTAAAATTTTTAAGTAAACACTTTGATAGCTACTACAAAAAAAATTTGGAGTCGAGCAAATTTTCAATTAAGAGATACTCATGAAAACAATGAAATCGAAAAACGTTGATTCGCTGCAGCATAGAATTTCCCCATTTTTACTAGGCGTCAGTTCAAAAGATAGTACTCTCTTGACTCATCGAACACCCTAATACATGATGAACTGGAAACACAAGAATAAAGCTAAAATTTTCAGGTGAAAATTTTTAATGGCAATGTTTCTTACTTACATCAGAGATACAATTTCGGAGTAGAGCAGAACAAAACGGGCGAAATAGTGGAAATATTTACCACGGAAACAATAACTCTGATACAAAAAAATTATAACAGTATGGTTGCGAAATATTTCGGAGTGAATTTCACAACAGCTCTAGATAAAGAAATATTAACAGTGGTTGGCAAATGCATGACTAAAGATCCAAAAAAGAAAGATGTCTGCAGAGCACCAATGAATACTTGTTTTTCTAAAGTTGAAAACATGACTGACTGGAGATTTATTGAAGAGAATTCTTTTATTGTACTTTGATGCTGATATCGTTATTATCCATATCGATTGAAATTAAAAATATGTACTCTTCTCATGCCTAATTGTGTGAATATTTTCTGTAAATATTCATAAACTTTTATTATGAAATTAAGTTGTGATGCAGAATTTTCAAAGTTTTCAAACGAAATAGAACGGGGAAATTCTCGCTTTCAGTTAACGTATCGAATGCTTGTAAAGGTTAACATTTTTGGAGTGCTTAGCTTTTGACATCACCGACACTCTTTGCCGCCATACATTGCGTTTTGACTCTCTCTTGGGATACAAATCAACGAAAATTTCACAATGAATGATTGCAGGTAAAAATGTTTAAAATTTTGAAACAATAGTTAAGCAACTATTGCGGGCCGATTGGTGTAGTGGTCTAAATCTTCATTCACTCATCAGTCTCTAGGACGCGGGTTCAATTCCCGCTGAGGGCGGCCCATCACCCAATCAAGGTGCTCATCCCTCTGCGGGTCGGGGAATTGGTAGCAGCTAAGCTGCGAATATACCGGCGACAGGCCCTTGCGACAGGCCGGCCGATTCTCACCAGTCGCATCACCCATGGCCCAAAGTCGCATCGCGACAACGGGCCAGAGGGGCGGACCCCGCCACCCTGCGGGACAACCGCTTAGCGGACACTGCGATAGCGGTACAAACGCTGAAGAAAAAAAAAAAAGTTAAGCAACTATTGCGAACGTAGCAACTGTATTATTATCGCTACCCTCGCGGCTCGCTCCGTTACACTACGTTTTGCTGCGCTCGCTATCGCTCGGTCCGCGATAACTTAACCTTCGACTGCTGTCTACCTATTATGTAATCAACACCACTGTCGTAGTAAGACCTTTACTGGGGCGGACGAGTATGCGTGCATCACAAAACAATCGTACCCGTCACCGTAACCAACAACCGTACATAACCAATTAATAAACGGATACAGCACTATTCCATAAGTAAACAAATTCCACAGCGGTGACATAACAACGATATCGCGACGAAAATCTTCAAATACGGATATTGCGACGAGAAAAAACGAACTTCAATGACGGCGACGGCGAACTCGAAAGACAGCGAAACTCGAAAGATGGCGAACTGGAATGC
>NIUQ01000380.1:1366-53007 GCA_002796945.1 Plectus sambesii
CGGCCCCGGGCAACACCCACTGAGCTTTGGACCGGACCGGACCGACCCCCCCCCCCCCCGACCCTTGGACCGGACCGGGACCGACCTCACTGAGCTTTGGACCGGACCGGGACCGGGACCGACGCATCTATAGTATTTTGATTAGCCCCCTTTTAGTGTGTTGGACTCCATGAACTGCCTTTTGGACATTCAAAAATAGGCTAAAATGCAGTCATATGCGAAAAAGCAGCGAAATTTTAAGGCATATATATCCCGGCAGCAAGTGCAGCCGGCGACAGAATGTCAATGAGGTTGACCTTTGTATGCGGGGCTACAAAAATTGCCTCATAACAAAATAACGCGGCAATATTTGACTGCCAGAGGGGATAGAGTGAGCGATATGCGCTGCTTGTTGCTGCATTGTGACTGCAGCTTCAATGATGAGAATACATTTCCCCTTAGAGTCAAGTGAACTGCTGAATGACTCAGTTTGCGTACCTGGAATGCATAGGGCTCGTTCTGGATAACCATGTCGAAGCCGATTCCCTTCTCGAAAGGCACCTTTCCTTCGCGCTCCTCATTGCCCCACTCTCCCGCTTGAAGCGAGTTGCGGATCACCGCCTGAAATATTAAAAGGATCGTAATAATGTCTATTTGTTTAGCTTTCAGTATTAATACTAATTTTTGCGTTCACTAAGTAGATCAATTTTTTTGCCTACTCTGCGCTAAAGGCAGACTAATCGATTACTTATTCGAATTACAGCTTGCACTGCCTATGTTTGCAATCTGGATCAATAGTAAACACAGCTTAGAAGCAGTTATTGAAACTGGTACACTAAGTTCTTATTAAAGTAAAAATCATATGCACTAAACGCGTTCTCAATATACAAGCAATAGTTAAATGGAGCAAAGCCATTCTTGACAGCCGGTCAGTTAAGAACGAACCTTCTCATCGAAGCGGGGGTTGAAGTGGAAGCAGATGTCACCGTTGCGCTTGAGCAGGTTGATGTTGAAGCGCTTGCCCTTCTTCTCCGGCGTAGCGAAGATGTGCAGCGACTTGTCGGTTCCCAAGCCACCGGCAATACCGCTTTCGTAAGGAACCGGCTGAAATTACTATCAATTATAAATTGTTTACTATTATTCGCTGTTACGGCAGCATCATTAGAATGCATGAACTGATAGCTGTTGTGTGCTATGGAGCGGATACTAGAATTTATATGCCTTTCAAATTGGTTCTAAATGCATTTGGAATCATGCCTTTATTTAACCTCAACTGCATCTGTGGCGTGCAACTGTTTTGGTCAGTGGAGAACTTCTCGGACGTTCTAAAGTATGATAAACTAGTAGTATGATAACTCGCACTCCTCATAATATGTAAAATCGAGAAACTGCAATATTGCAAACGAGTGAGTGCACGCCATTGAAGCATATGCTTAGCGCCTCGCGTAATGAGGCCGCTTCCGCCCTTGAATCTCGCAATCAAGCTGTGATTTTCCACTATACTGGCGCCCTATGCAGTTGTTGTGCTGATTTGTTCATTGTCGCGCTCGTGCTCGGGCAATTTATATTTTCGTCCGACAGCGACCGAGGCGTCTCACAGATCGATTTTTGCGATCAGTCTGGACCAGCCTGCTACTCGAATCGCTGCCGTCCCAGATTGTTTTTACGACAACCTTCGGCTGCCGCGGCGCGGCGCACAAAGACTCGTTTGCTTATCGCTTATCTACATGTAAGTTCGAAACGAGTTCTGCCCGCCGAACGGTGGAACGTTCGTTCTTACAGGGAGTTCGCTATACTCTATTCACTTATGAGAGATTATATCTCGAAAACCACGAAGATCGGGAAAATTGTATTAAAAATGAGTGAAAGAGGAGCGCAAACAGGCGGTCTGATCCTCCCTGCATAAAAGGCTAGTGGATGGGAGCAAGGCAGCAGAGAAGCAAAATGCGACTCTAATATGCAAGTCAAAATGCAATTTAAATGACTGAAGACCCTGTTTCAGTCAACTAATGTAATGCATTAGCAGTGAAGTAGCATGAAACTGCCATTGCTCTGCTTGCACAAGCCTTACGCCGAATGACCAGCGTATATCACAAGGTTACAACTCTTTCCCAGCAACCCACGCGACTGCTGAGCGATCCCCTGCCTTCAAATCGCTGGCAGCGCACAGCGAACACTCAACAAACAGCGCTCCCCCGACCACGCTGAGGCAGCGCGGCAGATGGTGGCGAATCGTCAGAGCTAGCCGTCGGGGCGTTGTAAAATGCCGTAAAGGATATCGGCAAGGTGGGCGTTTGGACAGATGCGACTGCGGAATGGGATGGCGTGATCAGGGTGTAACAGCTGCTGCCAGCGACGAACTGCCACAAAAACGAATCGACAGGCCACTGGATCGGTTTTTGCAGTTCGCACGCGCTCTTTTTCTGTTCTCTCTGCGTTCTATAACTAGGGAGAGGTGAAGACTAAAAGCAGGTGCTTGAGGGGGTGTGCACAAGCGTATCGCTGATGCATTTCGTCCCACCGTCCAGTCTCAGTGATTGACTAAGATTCATTTGATCAGTCGCTTGATTTATTGTTCGCCCGCTGAGGGGCTGTGTTCAGACCGCTCTCTTGCATTAATGGATTGTTCCGATGTTGGTCGCTGAATAAGCATACCCTATTGTGCCCCACCTGCACCAATCCCTAATACCTGCAGGAAAAGGGGGAATACAATACGTATCATAATACTCTTATCGTTACAATCGCCGCACTTTCCACAATTGAAGAGTTAATCATTTTCGACCAGTAACAAGACAGGTTAGACTGAATAAGGCAAACTCCTTCAAAAGTTTATAGCGCTTCTATCAATTTACGCACCAAGCAATGACTATCATTCTGGATGAAAAACGACGCATCGAAAAGCGAGCTCATCTTTGCCAACTACGGTACCTGGAGAGATTTATTTTCCAGTAGTTGCAAGTTTGAGACTAGTGTTTGCTCTAACTAACTATCCTGAAGGCAATCACAATTATCAAGGAATGCTATGCAGCTATTGCGCCCACAAGCTCAGAAATATCTTAATGAGTTGGCAAAAATTTGAAACTGGAATATATGAGAATGATTCAGCATGCAGGCCGGTTGAATTTTTTGCCACTTCTGATTCATCCCATGAGTAAGACGCATTTCAGCGCTACCACTGATCACTGCTCAATTTTTTTGTAGACGGGGGCTTGAGAAATGCCGAAGAATATATAAACAATGTGCGTTTTATGAATCATACTAGTTCCGGCGTGAAAGTGTACTTTCCAAAACATCCCACCTTCACGTCCAACAAGTTGGAAAGCACTTACGAAATCTAAATAAATGAGAGAGGGGACATCCTTATCGCTATGTTTATCTAATGGGCCCATCAAGGTGGTAGCCTCAGACCACCCCCTCTTCGGCCTTCACGATCACGCGGCATTGAACAGCGAGATTGACTAAAGATAAGCTATGCGAACCTCAAAGAATAAGCGATAAATGCGCCGTATATACCATCTCCACAGTAATAATGACACGTTTAAAATCAAACAGGATATTTTTCAAAGCGAGTAGGACGCTTTCTGTATTGATTTGAATTGAAAAATGTCCTTTATCAATAAGTATCGTTATAAAAGTGGAAGTGGTATGTATCCGTAGAATGGTGCCCCCTAAACTATGGAAATAGCTACACTGCACTTTGATCGCTGCAACAGGTACGCCTATCAATGAACGTAATCACCGGCTGACAGCCATAGAATATCAATTAGTTTACACTAAAAAACTGCCTAAGAATGCTGGAGCGGTTATTTGCCAGTGTTCCGGCTCATTTCACACGATTCTATTATCATTATACTTGAATTCGTAAGACAGCGGGCCTGGGTTAGGGTTTGCATACATCGCACCTATGACACACTGCGTCAGAAATAACAGCCAATTGATTTAGCAGTAATAACTCCCAGCAGCCACAGCATGTGCGTAATAGCACAGAACCACGTTTGCATAAAACTGCCACTTCACTCCCACGACTTATTCCAACACCTATTTGTTCCATATGTATTAAAACTGTTCAAATTCCTTATGTTCCTTGTATAATAAAAAATCAACTTACGTAATACTTGCCACCCCAATGGACGGAGTTCAGGTAGAGGTCGCCATCGATGGACATATGAGTGATGGAGGTGAGGGGCAGGCGGTGCTCGAACTCCTTGAACTCCTTCTGGTCGCAGAAGATGACGAACTTGTCATCGTGGGCGCGGATGCGGATGTCGAACGGCTCTCCCTTCTTGAACGGGTTGCTCTTGCGGTCCTCCTTGCCCCACTCGCCGCTCGCGAACGAGTTCAGAACGATCTAAAGTTAAAATTCTTTCATAAGTAACATACGGCTGATATTGTTTCGAAGCGAAGGAGAAACTGTGGAATTAGATGGCAATGGTTAAAGGGAAACTCTCTCATCCCAAGTTGCAGAGATAATAGCGGAAATTGAGGACTAATTGCGGACGTAAATAGCGGATATGTGACTTCACTAATCAATAAGCTATCATTTTTTGTTTCCACTGTAGATTTAAGGATTTGATATCACTTATTTCTGTTATCATATCGTTCTGTAAACAAAGTTTTATGATATTTAACTGGCATTTTATCGTCGGTTTGTGATATGGTTGATACTCGTATAAAGAAATTAGCGTTAAGAATGAGTATATCATGTCGTTAAGGAACTGTAAAATGACACGATACTTATATGATACCACCGTACTGAAAACTGCAATCAGGTTGCCAATTACTACCTCCACTATGGTAGGAGCCGGGACTACTGAGAGGAACAGCACTATTTTGAGAATGGCACGAAAGCATTCAAATTAATACCTTTATTACATGTACAATTTTTGCATTCACTTTTTGCGAAGGGGCGTTTCTCTACGCATAGTGCCATCCCTTGACTGCCCCAAATATCACTGGGTGCCTGGCAATTCTCACAACTGGCTTTTAATTGATCAGAGAGCAAAGATGTGTACGATTAATAGTATCGATATTTGCCAAACGAGAGTAAATTTTGTTTACGCAAAGGCACTCTATTCTTAGTGTAATAACTGTTTCTCTCCCGACGCAATTTCGTACATGTTTAGGGTACGCCGAGTTTCGAACGTTAACGCCGCGCCGATCGATTTTCACTACGCCAACGAAAGCGCTTAATTAAGCAGAAGGATCGAGAACTTAATCTATTTCAGTAACAGAAGCCGGTCATTCCGCCCGCCTAGGCAATCAAATTTGGCAGTCGGCGTGATCGCTTTCTTTTTCGAGCGAAGAGCAGACCTGATTGATTTGTAGGCGATACTGGACAGTTTTTATATAACTGAATTATACTTTCGCACAAAATTGAATTCATTGATTATAAATGCGATGAACAGGATCGCGAATAAATAGAGTGCTTCTCACTGTTACAAATAAACTGCCTTTCATGCAAATCCCATCTATGAACCTAGGCTTAAATTTATGTCTTTCTCTTGGGTTGGATAAAAGGGACACCAATGAAGCACAAGCGAATCGATCGCGGAAAAAACAATAAAATGCTGCTTCGGGAGGGGGTAAAGTATTAGTACCTGGATTCGTAAAATGAATTAATATCAGTGCCACTATCTTATATTAGTGTAATGATGCGACTACCAGCATTTGTTCTAACATTATAACACCAACAGCGCATATACACCGCCTATCATCATAATTCATCACTCTTGCATTTAATTTTGTCAAATTAGCCTTCTAATTGACCGAGAGATGACGAAATCGAATGCAATAATAACGAATGATGATGACAAGCGGCGAATACTGAAAATAAATAAGTCACCTTGCCCTCGTCGAATCGCACGCTCATGTGCAGAGGGACATCATTGCCACTGAAGTCGGGGCTGACGCAGTGGAAGTTGACGGTGAAGCTGAAAGCGCGCGAAATTCAAATCGCTCAACATAGTGCGAGCTTTATCAATCAACTGTGGCAAGCATTATCATGGATATATTTTGAAAAGCAGCTCTACATAATCTTAATTAATTCAGATATTTTGGTACGATTCTGCGACGCTCTTTTCCCTTCACTTTTTACAACCCCCTCTGGTACACATACACGAGATAGGCTATTTAAATTTGGCGCCTGATTGAGCGGCACGACCAAGCTTTGCATTTAATTTGTGATGCATTCTGCCAAGTGCCAAAAGAGCAGTAAGTCTATATTTACCATCATCATACAAAACATAGGGGCATCTAATCAGGGCAAAAAGACTGCACCCCTACGTTTTGTACCTAGATGGTAAATATAAACGTACTACTGTTACGCGCAAGTTGCATTCTACGCAGGAGCGCAAAGACAATATCGACAAAAGCTATACCGCTGGGATTCCTCGATGGTCGATCCCTTGATAATCACGGTCTGGCCAGGCTCAATCTTCTCCTGGAGCTGGCTGCGGTAGGGAATAGGCTGAAATTGCATTCTTGTAAGCATTGTTGTTTCTTCAAATTCAAAGTTGTTACGGGACAGTATTAAATGATTACATATTACATTTCATTTCCTACGTGACATTCGGAATATGAGAGTTAAAAATATAAGCATTTCTCATGCGCTGTAAATGGTGATAACTGTTCACTTATTAAAAACTTACGTAGGTCTTCACATCAGTTACAGTCGTCATCTTGTACGTTTAGGTCGCTTCGAAAAGCAGAAGAGTGCAATCGAACGATATGCTGAAATTCGGCGTGGTTTAAAATGAGTCATTTTCACGCTGAACAACCAACGCACGGTACGAAGAAATTACGCGATTATTCCTGCTGTATCCCGACAACTAGGTACACTTGAGTCGTATCGGTACAACACAGAACAGAATAAAACGACTTTCTTCGGGGTACTAACGAGGGGTAGAGACAGAGGAGCACAACACATTTTGGAAAAACATTTCGCAATGACAAAGTTGATTACGGTATAAATGTATTCGCGTTGAATATTTTGGGTTTTGAACACTTTAATAATTACAAGAAGAAAATAACTGGGATGAAGAAGTAGAAAGTGGCAAGGAACTCTTCTAGCTGTTGAATATAACGAGCGAGTTAACGACACCTGACTTTGCAATCTTTGCACTCAAAGAGATTCGCAACGCTAGGCCGTCTAGTTTTGATCGTCCATATGACTTGGCATCGACTTTGTGTATCTGCGAAGCAATGAGGGGAAAAAGTCTTCTTTCAGTTCGTGAAAGGACACTGCGCATTCAATATTTGTCGCACATATATAATGCATCAAAGAGAAAGCGTTGATATCGGAGTACTTAAGCCTTTGAAGTGCTATGTCTACTTAGGAAGAAGAGAACTGACGTTTTCAAGACTACTGAATTTGACATAAATCGCACTCTGAGAGTTAAAGCTAGCGTATAGGGCTCAGTTAGAAGCGAATAGGCTGTCACGAAGCGTCGACAAGCGCCCGCAAAAGCGCTCGAAGATCGATCCTATATCAACAAATTAAAACTCCTTTTCATTCGACACATTTCAGTAATAGGGAATCGTACTGAACATGGACAGGATATGGAATTCGTATAGTCAGCGGTCAGCGATGAAGTGGTGCGGTCTGGTTGGTGGCGCTGATGGCGGCACAATGGCCGAGCAGGGCTGAGCGAAAGGGAGACACAACGCGCGCGCAGAACGAGCCGCCGACCAACCAGCCGACCAGCCGGCCGAGCCTAGACAGGGCTGGAAAGAGAGAGAGAGAGAATTGCAAGGCCGATGGGAGGGGGCTGCCGTGAACCGTGGACGCAGGCCGTGTACATTACCCCACTCATTACGCTTCGTTAGGACCTTTTAGTGTCCTTTCTGCTCAGTTAAAGCTACTTAGCGGGCGCTTATATCTTATCTCGTTTGCAATTAAGCCTCATTTCATTAATACCCACCCGCTTTGCTCTATTAAACACCTTTAATAAATCCTTTAAGTCATCTGTAAACATTTACGGGTGGCGCATCGCCTACAGCCGCTCGACGCAGCGCGGATGGTTGATGATTCACTCTGGCGGGACTGACGCGGGCGATCGAAGCCTCCGCCCGACCGGCGTCGTTGCCATCGGACGCTTCAGGTTTTGCGCAACGCAGAAGAGGGCTCGCCCTGTTCGACGACCTCGTCAGCGCTGGCTGGTTCTTTCCATTTCACACCGCAAGTCGTCCAGCGCAACAGCCAACGGCACTAGAGAAGGCAATAGGCAATCGGCGGGTGTGAATGGAAAACATCGCCCTGCGTCGAGTTTACCCAGCGGCTCCCGATCGAGAACCGCCTATTTCGCCGCCTAATGCTACAATAGACTCTCCGCTCATGAATGCGCCGCGACTTGTTTTCACTGGCAATGCGCACAACAGTCTATCCGCTTCAGGGCCTACTGCAGATCTGACTTGCATCATCGTATCGATCGTCTGGTGCTTTTGCGCCAGTAAATAGAATAACGACGTAGTGGTGATACTCATCGATGTTTCGCCTGCGCATGCACCAAACACTATCACAGCTACGAAACTTCTATCCCAAAGTCTTTCATTTTCCTTGAAAAATTGGAAAAAATGAAGGGATCTGTAAAAACATGACTTTCTTCGGTTATTTTTTAAAAGCAATGATCAGACGATGGTTTGATTTCTTTGTGAAGTCATCTTCAAATTAGTACACATTCTTAATACTTTCTCTTCCGCTTAGCGAAAGTAGTCCTGCGTGTAAATTAGTAACGCTCGCACAGTAGGTGATATGCATTAGTCTATTTGGAGCGTCGAGTCCGTCGGGATTACATTCGCCGGAATGGCCACTAATGAACATACGGACAAACAAGGGACGAATCAAAGATGTTAATCTTTTTTAAGGGGGGGAGGACGATGACATGAATCCGCTCTGTGGAGTAGTCATCTAAGGTGGGATCGCAAGGTATTTTTCAAAACAAATGAATCAGCTATTATATGCAAATGAGTTCTTTTTAACTATACGTCAACGCCTCCCCTTTTTATTACGCCCATGCCAATGTGGGTGGTAGGAGGGGCGAGGCATTCTGCCGACGATGAAAATATCACCGCTCTCGTTCGGCTGACAAGTGAGACGCGCGACGGAGACGGTTGATCTTTCTCGCCTTCAATCCCCCCCGCCCGGCGATTTTCTGGTTTGGTGTAAAATATTTATTGGGCGGAAAACTCGTTCTACGAGCAAGAACGGTCCGAATCACGCAAACAGCTCGCAGGAGCGCTGTGCGTGAGCACAGGCCGCATTTGGGCATCGTTTTTACCGTTCATGAATTGCCCACTTCTCTCTCGACTAGTCAACAACACTCGCTAAAAGTGCATCGCGTGTATTGCGTATGACAAAATAGTCTGAGGGATCGATTAAGTTTGCAGGCATTAGTCTGAATACTGTTACAACAAATGCGTTTCCTTACACAATTTGAAGTTGCGTTGAAGATTCTGCGCTGCAAACTGCACGGAGAAATTGCCCAAGCAACGCAATAACATTTACGTGACCATATGAAAGCTTAGGATCTTTCAGCAGACACTAAACAAGAAGCAAACACTAACAATATCAAACCTGTGTGTGTAGTGCTTTCTGTAATATTTGAAAGATTACGACTACGATTCGCTACGAAAGCTGATCAGAAAATTGAGGTAGAAGTCATATCGATCATGTGTTATTCGATTTCTATTTCTGCTCGCTCGGATAAAACGAAAATCAAGTGAATAAGCGACATTGCGCTTTGACAGGATTTTTCACCCTTATTAAGAAAACAGTTAAGGCAGGAATCGCGATTTTCGATCTTTTGCTTCTTGCATAGCTTCTACTCGTAATTTCGTATCAATGACAATATTCGTTAATCCTGTAGAATATCTTTCTGGACAACGTTTGCATGGAAAGTTTCCTTAAAAGAGTTGAGTAGCGCCTTTGAATGATATCTTGAATTGTTATCTTAATGAAGGCGATGTCCATATCGAAGATTGTTGCTTTGTTCTTTCTATTGCGTAAACTTTATAGCGTTCCCTCAAGTTGCCATTCCATTGAACAGTTGTCGATTTTTGCTTGTTTTACGCTTTACTCTACATTTCACATTGTCTGATCGCATGTGGTGAGCAATTCATCGCTATAATTCGCTCCCATAGTATACCACTTTTTCTGGTACACAGACAGCGCAGCCGATACCATCACCACTGGCAATATGTGCCTATTTCAAAAAACTATTGCGCATTTAGAACTGCAAAATTGCATGTGCGGTGATTCGTCATTTTCCGGTTACTTTGGCTATTTCCGGTTTTTTGATCCATCATCACGCGCGTCATTCCTTGATTTTGCAATAGCAATATAGTTTTGTGAAACAGATCGAGATTGGGCACTGAGCTGAAACAGGGATTTGCTGTCAGATTCTTCATGATGCTGACAAGACGATCCTTCCTTTCTGAAAGACTTCTTAATAATCGCTGCTTGTGCAAGAGATGCCCAATGAAGCTATAATCATGCTGAAGTATTTATAAATTGTCAGAAAGCATTGCGATCACATATTCAGCTCAGCTTGTCACAAAAGGTTCTGTAGTTGAAATCGTATACCTGTATTGGGTTGCATCGGATTGAACCGTTTTGGTCCATATCTGTACTGAGCCAAAATGAAATTTGAATTCAACGCATAGAATCACTCATCTCGGCAAAGCCTCACTGTAAAACTTGCTTGCTATAAGTGTTCTCAATTTATGACCAGAATTCTATACCAATGACACAGATAGAAACTATACGCCGATCTGATGTCATAAACTCGATAAATGGCAAAATGGTCGAACGATATTTTGCAGTTACTCAACAGTTGGGCGTTCAGATTTCGACCATGCATTCATCAGAATCTCAATAGTGAGAAAAACACGAAACGCTCTAAGGCGATTCATAGCCAACAGCCTGTTTGACATTTTCTCACCATTCAGCTGCGTTTAAATATTGATCTGGTTGCACTTTTCCTTGTATGAGAATGTCACAACATGTGTTTTTCATCGTTTCCACATTGATGGGTATTTACGCATTAGTAACTATTTCTGGCGAGCGTGAATAACTGAATACTTCAATATTCATTATATATATAACCGACAACTAGCTATCACCTAAGTTTGCTGTCCGTATATGCAACCGTACTGTCGGTTTTTACGAACGAACAGCTAAAGTCATGGCGTACTTTACCTGGGCTAGAAAAAAACGAGTGCTTTATGTTTTGCTTCTTCAAATCAGCCTCGTGAATAGCTGTGCACCAGGTAAATTTTTTGTGGTTTTGTTCAGTCTTCTCTATCGGCTGAGGCTAAATGCGGCTAGCGACATTCGCCAGTACCTTAGCTTTAGCCTGAAAGATAAAGCAACAAGCTTATTAATGAGCATAGAGTATATGGCTATCCAAGACCCTATCAGTTTTACACGAAGGCCAAGTTAAAGATAGCTCCCATCATCGCCTTGAAATTTCCTGTACTATTAGAGATCCTTTAAAATTTAAGTAATGTTTAAATGGCGTAAGGGTATGCTAAAAGTATCTTGATCCATGCGAGAACGCGGTCTGGGGCCAATTTCATAAAACTGTTGAGCTGTTGAGAATTGAGAATTGAGGAATTGAGGCGCGCTCGCATTGGTTGAAATTCAAAATTGACCAATCGGCGTGCGCCTCAATTCCTCAATTCTCAATTCTCAACAGCTCAACAGTTTTATGAAATTGGCCCCTGGGGGTATCTACTGATTGCAAAAATGCTGCTCAACCAACCATCTGTCTGAACCTAACTTATGCCTTAGAAAATGTGTCTGCAGCAGCGAAGGCTAAAGACCTCTCATATAATCTTTTAGGTATCGGTCCGATTCTCGGAGCTGGTCCGCTGATACGCAATCCTAGGTTTGCATTCGACGTCACCCCGGCTTCACTTTGGACTTATTCGAGTCAGCAAATATACGGTATTGACCAGAGCGCTAACGCAAATGCAGCGCAATCAGCCTTGAATAACGACGTGCGAAATGCAGTATGTCATATTTCCTTTTTTACCGTTTCAATTTTACATTCAAATGAAAGATAACAGTGTAATGATAACAGTATTATGAAACAGGTCTCTGATTTCCTCTCCTCGGATTCATCGAGAGCCCGAATCACTCAACAATCCAATTTTTCCGCGTGCTTCTTTTTCATCACTTTTCAGATTCTTACTGCATTAGCTGCTTGGAGAATAACGGATAGTTTCACAGTTGATGCGAAATTCACCGATTCGCCACAGATAAGCGGTCCGACAACGCCAGCAACTCCGTGCGGAGCGGCGGTGCCTCCAGTTCCTGGCGGATGCAGCTTAGCTGGCACGATGATATCGTCTTTCACGACAACTCCTCCAGGCGCCGCCTACATACTTACGATGAATGTCAACGTCCAAACTGAAACTAGACTAACTCAAGCTCAGTGGATTCTGATTGGAAATCAAATTCTGACCAATCTCGCGGTCAGCAGCAAGGCGCTGCCTCGCAGCATGATCACTACCGTCACTGGCGACGGATTATAACACTGTTGTCAGCTCAGTCGACTTGTACGCAAATGCCTAGTTTTACTATAATATTCAGGCTTTGCTTAAACGCTGTAATCGGCTTGAATTTGTTTACGGCTACAAATAAACGATTAAACTCCTACTCGATTATACCGATACTGATGGTGTGTACAAAACATATTTCGAAGTGTTTTTATGTAACAAGCTATTGTGAAAACCAGTCAAGTGTCTGTCTACCCAAAAAACAGCGGACATAATTACATCGACTCGCATCCTGGTTCATCAATGTTACATTTAACAAGAATGCAAGGTATAATAATGAAGCTGAATGGAAAAGTTACGAATTACGATCCAAGTCGGTGTAATTAAGATACTTCTCGAAGCGTGCGAAAAGCAGTGACAAACTGTGTTTCATAATTTTTCAGTTCCCCCCCACATAATCCATAATTGTGCAGTTTTTTATAGTTTCTCTCACCATTTACTTTTGAATGGTACACAAAAACACAAACTTTGATTCCATTTTCGCATTCATCTAATATAATTTTAATTTCCCGCCTATCACACAAGAAAATATTTTTGAAAATGTCGACCAGAAGTATCAGGTTGTCCGGTAAGTTTGTGCAACTTTTATAGTGCGAAACCGTATGCTATGCATTATAAAAGTTGAACGAACTTACCGGACACGCTAACACCCCAGAATGAAAGATATCATCGACATCTGAAAATTTTCAAACCGTGTTAATAGAAGCATGATCGTTGGAAAAGGTCTATCTTAAGGTGATGTGCATTTTCTCGGTTCCAAATGTGAAAATTTGTACTAATACCTTGAATAATCACACGATAGGTACACAACACCACACGCCAACGCGGTGAAATAAAGTGAGAAAGAGGCAATATTTTAAAACTGAAATAGACATAATCCCTTGAAAAAAATGAATACAGTCAAACCTAAACGGACACGCACAAATTTACATTTACAGCAATAGTAGTGTACAGTACTTGGAACAAGATCTGTACGTGAAAACGAAAACAACACGAAATCATATTTTTCAGCAATTAAAGCTAAATATGGTATCTTTCTGTCAATCCTACTCCAGGAATGCGGTTTTCAACCGACTCTCTTTAACCGCTTTCACCGATATAGCAAATCAACGAATGAAAACTGAACAGTATCAAGTACTCGTTTAATTAGTATTCCAGCACTTTCTCAATGACAACTCCTTCTGACAGCCGCAACAGTATACCAGTACTTTCAGTGCAATGGAAACGCAATCGTATAAAAAAATTCGAGGCGCTTGGATAATCAAGCAAGGACAAGAAACACATGGAGTTTATTAGGAGAAAAATGGCAAAAACACAAGGAATGAAACTGCGCAATAAAATGGATACATTTTCGCGCCTTCCAATACGCGTTAGCAGCAAGTGTATTCAGATGGCGTTCATAAATGTTTCCTGCATAAATGTACTCTTTATATCCCAAGTGAGATTATAGCATTGCTTACTGGGCCTATTTTGATACCTCTCGGCGGCTCAGCTTCGGAGAAAAGGGCCCTTGACAGCAATTAGTTGGTCATGCATGCCAAAAAAGACGTGGCTCAATAAAGGAGAGCATGGATTCGCTGACTGATTCCACCAGAAACATGTAAAGCTAGCAATATTTCCAATCGATAACAAAAAAATATTGTCATGAAGAGACTGGAAAAGAAAATGATTTATACGGCTTCTTGGAAACGACCGTTTTACTTGGAATCAGTATTTTGTATAATCGTCAAAATGGGATGCTTAAAAAGTAGTTTGTTCAATGAAGCCCACGATACCTCTCTTGCACTCGCAAGATTCCAGTGCTAAGATATTAGCTTCAGTTTTGCTATTACATTTCAATTTGTCACGCAATCGAAAAAAGTTTTTGCTTTTGAAGAGCACAATATATTGTGCAATGATGTGCAAGGGACGAAGCAGTTCGCAGGATTTAAATTAGGTTGGAAATAGAATCCAATGAACAGCTTCTTCTATCCTAGTTCCACTTCGTACTCAAAGCCGCCGACTGAGTACAGAAAATTTACTTAAGCAACGCAAAGTGCAAGCACAGTCTCAATAGTGACGAAAACGAATGTGAACGTGCTGCTGTAAGGACCGGAGGCAAAAGAAAGCCGAAGACGGATGAAAATGCGCAGCTATAGTCAAAATTGTATGATCAGCAACGAGAAAATGAAGCTTCGGTCTTGTAGCAATAAAGGTTATTTGTAAAACTGACTAAAAGCAGTACATTTTTTGTTAGCATTACCGCAAAAAACATAGGGGGCACCTAAACAGTGAAAGAAGGCTGTGCCCCTGTTTTGTGCGGTAATGCTAACAAAATATGTACAGCGGTTAGGCGCTTGAGTTCTTGGTGTGAACGCCGCAGCAAACTTCCTCAATTTAGCTTTCAATATTAGGCATGTTACGGTGCTCCCTTCGACTCTCCATTGCTGATCGAAAATTTTGACTGTAAAAGAAACCGCAGTGAGACAGGCGAAAGCTGAGTTTATTAAAATGATGCAGAGTGAATACAACTGTACAGAATATGAAGCGTGAAGAGAGAGGAGCTTTCTAGGCCTGACTTTTCAGGTGCTCAATATGCGCGGTGATGGAAAGAGCCGGTCCCAACGGAAGCTGCATGTGCTTCAGAATCAGATCGGTCGACAGCAGCAGCAGCGCTTTGCCATCGATTTGCTAAAACATAGACCATATTCGTTGGAATACAGTCTGCTTTGATTATACAGTCGAAACCGGATAAGTGCACATAGACCGAGTACGCAAAATTTGTGCACATATTCGGTTTGTGCACTCATCCAGGCTAGATTCTATTCAAAATTTGTAAACATCTCTTGCAGAACATGTACACTTATCCGGTTTCCACTTTACGAACAAAATCCTTAACTTACGTGAGATCTAAAGAGATTGGGAAGGTGCGGATCGCCTAAACGGCCGAATGACTGCGCGACTTCTTCGACAGACCACTGCTCAACCGAGCGACCCGAAGTTCTCGGCGATGGATCGCCTCCAGCTGCAATAAAAACACATTTGGTGGGTTTCACATCGCGTACTTTACGCAATGATAAAGGATAGGCCTAAAGTACGATTTAAGCTAAAGTACGCGATGTGAAACCGGCCCATTCTCTTAACTGTTTCTTATATTAGTATATGCTTGAGATTGGAGTGAGTATGCAAGCCATTTTCGCTTTACTGGGGACAATTCCTTTATTATATAAAACATTCTCCAACTCAAACCATTACGAAAAAAGCCTTTCATTAATTTAAAAATATGAGAAATCCCACGACGCCACCAATTATCAAAAAAATTTTATTCGCCTCACCTTCGCGTTCAGTGATAGTGCTCGACTTGTCGCTGTCACTAGAAGAAGCCGCTCTCTTCCTCTTCTGCGAACTGCCAGCAGACCGTCGAGAAGAGTGGGAGGCGGAGGCGGCAGCAGCATCGCTCAGGTCGTCGTCATCGGGCGGACAGCGCTCGCACGTAATGCGCCGTCTCGACAACAAGTTCGGACACGCCTCTAGCTTCGCCAGCAACGAATTCAGGAATGTCCATGCCATCTCCGCGTTCCGTGGCAACGGAAGCGCCCTCACGTGAGTGCAGCCGCCGACATCCGCTGAAAATGGTTTTCTTAGTGTCTTCGATTGGATGGAATATGAGAGTTGCGCACTAAGAGGCGCGAAAATCTGACAATATTACAGGGTCTTTCCTCACAGCTCGCCAGCTTTGCGTCCAATTTCATCAGACTAGCGCTTAAATTGATTTTCAAGGTGACAAAATTACATGCATAGTGATGAATTTGGATGCAAGGGTGGAGAATTATGATGAAAGACTGCGTAAGGACGATCATCCTCGAAGACTTCGGCAAAACGAGAAAACAAAATAGGAAAAATCAAAACAGTCCCCTACGTTTTCGTGGTCTTTAAACGCGCTCTGTTTGATTTCTTCAGTGTGTCAAGGTTAAACATAGGGCGCGTTTGAAAACTAAGAAAACATAGGGCGCAATTTAATCAATTATACGACGCGTTTTAATTGTTGTCTACAAAAGAATAAGCAAAACTAACCGGTAACAGAGGTGATGCGAGTATTGCCCGCGTCGACTTTCCGTAGAACGACGCGAGGATCAGACGCGACGTTTATTAGGCGCTGAACCATTTCGCGCACGACGTGGTGGACATTTGCCGGGCCGAAGGTCGGTGGGAGCTGCTCGTTCAGCTTGTCCGCATCCAAGTGAGGACCGCACGCGCAGTTCCGATTCACGTATACCATCACTATAAAGATTAGATAAATATCGTAATATTTAATTGGAATACACAGTTAGTAACATAACATTATTGCGCTCATGATACAATTCTGACCAGTTTTAAATGCAGTACGGTTTTAAGACATTAACAATCTTCCATCAAATCTGCGCGAACCATTTGGGAAACGGACAACTCGCGACACGACAATTCGCGACATTACCTATGTCGCGAATTGTCGCATTGATTTTACGCTATGTCGCGAACTGTCGTGTCGCGAATTGTCGCAAAAATATCATGTCGCGAATTGTCGTGTCGCGAGTTGTCATGTCATCAACCATTTCACTAATGCAATTATATTTACCGCCGGAGACAATTGCTATTCTGTATCCGCGAAACAGCGCGATTTTAGCCCTATTGATTTCGTCAATTCTACCATATATAAAACCATAATAGTTCATACTCTGCAGATCCTCTTTGCGAACACCATCGGACGGTGAGAGAACGATGTCGGGGGTGCCGAGAGGGGATACACCGGCAGGGGACGCCGTCTCCTTGCCTAGCTGCTTGCCGGCATTGGTCGCCGGGATCGTCTTCGGCTTCATCGCTTGCGCTGTTGCCGGAGCATCGGCCTTCACCGACGCTTCGCTCTTCGCTGCACCCGCTTTGCTCATTGTGAAGGTCTTCCGTGCGCGGGCTGACTCTGAAAGATCAGTTTGAACAGATAAGCCGTCGTATGTCGTTGAAAAAGATCATAATCTTCACGAGTACACTACATTTATCTTATGAAAAATATAACTCGTGGTAAAGTAGATGTAACCCTACGTTTTCATCACCGAAAAGCTCCTTGCTCTCATTTCGCACGCAATTATGTCCCCCATACATTCAATTCCAACGGCAGATTGATGAATTTGAGTACAAATTAGCTAAAGCTTCCATAAAAGTAGATAATCGGGGCGAAAAACTGGAAAAAAATGAAAAAGCCAATTCATGCATTGATCCTATGCATCGGTCGACGCAAAAAAAGTCAAACTTACTCGCAGCAGCAGCAGCAGTGGAGGCTTGAGACTTTTGGGAAGTGAGTTGGGGCGGTGCGTCTTCATTGTCGATGGGGGACGATTTAAGGGCGGCGGCGGAGCTTTTTGTGCTGCTGTCAGCGTGTCCATACTCAACTTTCGCCTTCTTTGGGCTCGTAGGCGACACGTCGGCCGCATCGCTGCTGCTACCCACGCTCTCTTTCGATGGCGCTGGAGCCAACTTTCGTACTGCCTGAAATACAGTGCAGGAGTCAATGGAATACAGCAGAATTGTTTATGACCATAGGTAGAGGACAGGAAGATTTCGATCTCTGTTAGTGATTACGGTTTTAAACGATTGTTGCCTCGTACAATAATTAGAGTCCGATAAATGAGGACAGTGAAAACCTAATCGCTATAAACAAGCTTGACTGTATTTTATCGCTATTTTTATCGTGTTATTACGACTAGATTATAATATTAGCTAGTGTATTAAAGTGATCCCGGCTACGTCGCCTGAACTTACAGTTCAACAATCAATTAAAAGTCCTCAACTGAGTCGCAATATAACCGAAAACTGTCATTATGCACAAGACCATGACGCTCTCCCACATTTTAAAAACACCCGACAAGTAATTCAAGAAAATGGCTTTAATCCTCCTCGCATCGCTAACCAACTGTCGAGTTCGCGTGACAAACAATTTAAAACAGCAAAATAAAGCGTAAATGTAGGAGACCCAACAATCAAAGGCTCACCTCTTCGAGTTTCCCGCCGCCTCTCTTCTTGCCGGATCGATCGGCGAGCGGCGCACCGGTGGGAGTGACCATGCGGTCATTTTTGGGGCGTTTTTCACTACTCAGACGAGGCGAAGGCGATGGCGGCAAGGGAGCGCTCGTAGAAGAAACCGACAGTTCCTTCTTCCTTCGTCCCCCACTCGCTTCTGGCGTCGATTTCACCGCCGAACCTGCTGTTGTCTTTACCTTCCCTGAAACAAGAAGATATTTTTGAACATTCTGAGCGAGCAATGAGCAAATAGAATGGAATGTTAATATTGCTTTCAATAATGTAAGATATCCTTGTTCTGTAAGGTACGATTTCAGAGAATCTGTTATTTTATCAAGAACTTATTACGTCGTTGCATGCATTGCTTCGATGTGAGAACATGCTTCAAGGAGGAAATGTAAGAATGAACTGTTACGCCATAGACAGGTATGTATGAAACTTGAAATAGTGACAGCGCAGGACCGTGATACAGGTGCTTTCATCATAATTCGTCACTTTGTTGCATTTAATATCGTAAAATTAGCGTTCTAATTAAACGCAGAGATGACGAAACTGAATGCAAAAGCTAAGAATTACGATGTAAGACAGCATAGACAATAGATTCGCCCACTACATAAAAAGGTACCAACCGCTAATAGTTTTTCTAGCCGCTTGCAGCACAATTACTTTCTGCTGAACTTCTATCATTTCAAATAGAAACAGAAGGTTGTAAGACTGAATAAGGATGAATTAAATAATCGTTGATGCGCGAGCGGTCTTCAACAGCGAATAGGGCAGAGAAATAAGCAGTTGACAGTGCAGATGCCGTAAAGCCGCGAGAATTACACGTAACACTCGGACAGTATTGCCGCTATTCCATTACCAGTACAGCAAATCAATAAAACAACTTTGTCACGTTCGACATACAACACTTAGGGAAAAGTGGCTAATTAGTGATCTGGTCAGTTTTATTGATTTGTGCAACCTGTCATCGGTCCGCAGCGACATAACATTCAGACAAGGCGGCTCCAATGCCGGTCACTCAGCCGGTCACTTAATTAGTCAATCAGTTGGTCACACCATCGGTCATTCAATCTAATCAGTCGGATGGCGGGCGGATGTCGTACGACCAAAGCGACACTTTGCATTTACAACCTTAGGCGTCATTCCTCCCCTTATTTAAATCTTCCCGAAACTTGTAAATTTATCTAATTTTTCCATTGCTATTCCTTAAAATTGTCGTTTGACAGCAATTGAAGGATAAATTTGGCAATGCTAACCGCTTTAAGCCGATTGCTGTAATAAGAGACATCGCTAAAAACGATTTTCACTGTACCTTTCGTTTTCTGCGGCGGTTGAACGTCGATGCCAGCCTTGGCGGCCCACCCAGCGGGGAAAAGATTGCGACTGTCAAACTTCTCGCGGACATTATACGCAAATGACCAGCCATCGAAGTTGAGAGTAAGAGTGTCGCCTTCGATCGCAACAATCGTCGTGGGGCTCAGTTTGCCGTTAAAGTTTCGCGCATCCATCGCCTCCAACTTCTGTCCTACTTGAAATTTGTTCTCCAACGGAAGCCATTTGTCGTCTACCTGACAAGATTTATATTGAGAATGCTTTAAACGCTTCTGCGAAGATTGTACTTTGCACTTCACGGAGATATATCGACACCTCCAGCCTGTTTGAGTAACTGCTATAATGAGGACAAATACATACTTATAAGCGATGACTTCTATTCTTAGTGCAGTGCGTCTTATAATAAATAGATTTATAGTCGCGATAAAATTTTCTCCTTAGGAAACGCTTCAAAATATAAAAACAGGATTGGATTAGAGGAGGGACAGAGATGCGACACGTCAAAAATCCAAACGCAACATAAACCAATGCAGCTGACTGAATTTCTTCAAAAAACGAACATAAAAAACGTTGACGTACTGTCGAATTCACTTCTACCGGTATTTGAGGGACCGATAAGAATTACCGGTATAACCAAAACCAATATAAGTGAATTCTACTGAATAAGAAGTAAAAATGTTTATGAAAAGCAGGTCTGAAAGGAACAACTTTCCTACCGGACTGAACCACTCTTCGGGGCACGCCGGACTCGAACCGTCATCGTTATGTCGCAACTGATTGTCAATGAACTTGTGAAACTGCGCGTGATTGGGACGAAAACCGACTGGCGGTTGCAAACTACCGCCGGTTCGCGAGGAATACCTAAACAGGAATAAAAATGCTAAATGTCATATTAGACAATATTATGCTTATCATGTGATCTAACTTGTGCTTATTCAATATCATAAACACGCCCGTATTCAAAGAAGACAGACTGTCTTAAAACTTTACAATAACTCTATAAGAGCGTACCCAACAGGGTGTATGTCTTTGTGGTCACAAATCATCCACTGGTCATTCGAATCATCACAGCCGTCGAGTCGAACGCATATCCAAACGCCGTGCACAGCTTGGATGGTTGCCAAACACATGCATCCAGGCCCTGAGAAGAAATGTACCATTTACAGGGTTATTCATTGTAGTTCATTGTCATTGCATTCAAATTCATCAACCTCCTGTTCAATTTCGTCATCTCCACATTCAATCTTAACGCAATGTGGATAGAACTGAATGTAAAAGTGACCAATTATGGTGAAAGACTGTACAATCAACTGCTTTTATAACGTAGGTCAAGGGACCGGCCAAACACCGACGTTATAAAGACAGCGACGTTATAGAGTCAGGCGTTATAAACGCAGTTGTCTGTATATATGCAAAGATGACGAGTTTGTATGCAAGATTAATTTGTTCTTCATTCAAAAAGCATCCACTGACCGCGGGGGTCTGGTACTTCGAGTTTCTTGTCCTCCTGGAAAAAGTTCTTTGGCGGGGTGTCGCTTTGATAGAAGCAGTTAATAGGAGCCGCAGTCGAATTTGTTTCAGCGAGATACGCATCCCAGTTGAATGAATCACCATCCGTGCTAGACGTCTTGCTCATCTGAAGTGGTGACTAATAGCAAATAGCCGTATGAATGATCGGCTACGTTATCTTTTTTATTTTCAGACGCTTTGTCACCCGATGATCAAACACACGGCCTCCCAACATGATTTCCTTATGCATTTAGAACAACGTATTATTCAGAGAGAGAGTTAACGGATATCGGTGGGCTTGAAGACTAAACCGACACCCTTCTTATCGCTATAATTCAAATACAAATTTGTTTCTGCGATAAAAATATGGCGCGAAAATCAGGAAGCCAGTTAGCGACTGATAAGCCGATCAACTCGTCATGTGCCAGTCAAGACACGACTTTAGAGAAACAATCATGAAATAAGCATTCAAATACATTATAATGCAAATACTATGAAGCTAATTCGACGAATTCTTATTAACACTTACGATCGTCTCATTAGGTTTGTAGTCGTCAGCAGCTAACTTGGTCAGCAATGATTCACCATCAAAGTCGGCATTGGCGTCATCCTGAATACCAATCTATCGCTCATAAATACTACTAGTAACTGTTATCGTACAGTGGAAACTAGTTAAGTGCACATGTTTTGCAAAACACCTATGCAGCTTTTGTATTGAGTCGTGCCTGGATAAGTGCCAGAAAATGAAAGTGCAGAACTGATGTGCACTTCATCGGTTTCCAGTGTACTATGAAGACCGCTTTATTATATTTCGATCTCAACCAATGGATTTAATAATTTTGTTACGAAATCAACAACTGGAATGTTATCCAACATATTGTCATAAAACTCTTTCTTTTAAAAGATACTAATCAATATGTCGGCAAGCACTATAAATTTATCTAACATACGATATAGAGCCATCTTTGATTGAGCAAATAAATCTGACTCACACTTAAAGGGCGAGCTTTTTTGCTTGGACTCATAGAATCGCCGTTAGCAGATGTGGTCGTAGAAGTGGACAGAAAAGCTCTCAATTCGTCTTCAACTGTCTTTCCGTCAGACATTCTCAGTCTGAAAGCAAAAAATCATGAGAAAGCTATACAACAACAATAATTTAAACGGAGAGAACACTGGTAATATCAAGGTTAAATGAAACGCGAGAAAGTGATGCCCAGTGCACTTAAATATAAAAAATGTTTGGTTGTTGAAGAGTTAAAGATATATTAGTATTATCGAATTGGCTGCATCATTCGATAGATTAAAAATGCTGTTGGAGTCATATGTATTTTCGTAATAAATAAATAGCAAAGGATCACAACAAACTCGTATATATAGAATTATTCAAATGAACTGATGAGGCAGTACTACGATTGCAACGATGAGTGACGCGCCCTATTCTACAAGTATAAACAAGTCTTAAGGTAATTATGATAAACGAGGTGAGGTGATTCAATGGCCAAGTTGATAGGCATATCAAAACAACCATATAAGAGCAATACTTTTAAAATTGTTGAATCGATTCACAATGAATCGTAGATCAATCCGGCAGCCTGATGGCTCCCCGTTTTTTTGCTTCACCAATTTTTGTCAGTTATTGGCGATAAGCGAATTTTAAATGCCCACTAATTTATTATGATCCAAATTTTAAACACCGCTATACCGTATTACCAGACGTGGTCCATCGCACACATTTTTCAGGTAGATAACTTAACGCAACATGCTTTGAGCAAACGATAGTTGTGCTTACAGCTTTAAATTCATTTTAAAACTCTGCCATTTTCTTCATATGCATCGTTAGATCTTTCTAAACTTATTTTCAGTAATTATAATATAAGAATATGAAAATTCTACACTTTATAACAAATTCTCTAGAACTAATAAAGTGTACACTTTTGCGCCTTACTTTCAGGCATGCGCGGAAAGGGGAAAATATGTTTACAAAATGACTAAATTTCAGTGACTTCATCGAGCTATGTTACTGTCACTACAACATCTTTTCTTCAAGAAATACACTTTAGTGAAGATGTTTATATTGTTTATTTAATTTCAACTTTACTGTAGGCTAGCCGAGGTACGTTTTTAGTGTTTAAATGATGCGATAAATTGAGATGACGTAGGTGTCGACCGCGACATTTTGAGTCTTGAACAGAAAATTTAGGCGCACGATTTTTACCCATACATGATCTTGCAGAAAACTGGGCGTGCGACATGCGACAATTTCACGCAATCGTCTGACACGTCCAAGAACAATACCGTCTTCGCACCGAATGAACGAACGGGCGGACTGACGTACGCAATAGTTGTAAATAGCTCTCCACGACGGAGAATTGTTGATTCAAAGATATCAATCCAGATCGCTGGAAGAGATGCTGTTTTACTCGTTGGCCGGTCTTGTGCAGCTCGTTGCACTTTTGATCTTTGCGTTTGGCTTCTTCCCGTCGAAGTCACCCATACCTGGATTTGCAACACATGAATCACAAAAGATCGATGGAGAGGCCCAGTCTCTTTCATTAGGTACGTCGCAGGTTAACGCACACCTACTTGGCAGTAGGCCAATTTTTTGCATGATTTTAGAAGCTTAATAAACCGACTGCTCTCAATAAGATCTTAATTAATCCTTTCTAAGTACACTTTTGATGGGTTGTAGCGTTTAAACTGTTTTCCACTGACAGCGATGCAACGTTTAATTGAGATCGTTTTTTGAATTTGTAGTTGAAAGACTACATTATAGTTAATCACACATATGACGTCATGCAATATCTCTATTCAGTGTCTCTTACACACAATGCACAGTGACCTCAACACATTAATCAGTTGGATATTTTCAGATTGTGTAGAAAAGATTTCTTACGATAAACCATTGATTGATCAACTGGTGATTGTTGTGATTGATGCGCTAAGGAGTGACTATTTATTCGATGAAGAGACGCCGATGACTTTCATTCGATCGCTGGTCGAATCCGGCAACCGACTGGCCTTCAATGCTCACGTTCAGTCGCCGACGGTTACAATGCCACGAATCAAGGTTGATTTTCATTTAGAAATGTCTTTGCGTCAGTCGACTGATATTTGTCATTACTACATTGATACGGAAACTTTCCCATTCAATGAGGACATTTTTCATATTTATTTAACTTGCAAAATAGTTTTATTGCAGTATTTTTGTGAAGTCAATCACGAATACCATCGAAATTTCTGTCAATGTCAAGAATGATGTCATCAAATTAAGAAATTACAAAGCAATCGTTTCAGGCATTCACATCAGGAACAGTGCCAGCATTTCTTGACATAGTTCTCAATCTCGCTTCAAGCGGTTTCAGCGAGGATAGTATCATTGCTCAATTGCAGAAAAATAATCAGCGGTAAGAATTTAAGTTACATCATGCGCTGCGCAACCAACTTCGTCTGAAGTGATATTACGATAAAAATCAGGGGCCCCAAAAATTAAGGAATCCTAAATTCAATCATAATGCACATTCAGATGGCTATTTCTGAACAGATTGTACATTCTCATTGCATTTTTCTGATCGCTCTCCATTATTGATGGATTTTAAGCACGTTGGTCGCTGAATAAGTATTTTCCATTGCCCAACAGCATCTTTATCAACCCCAAATACCAGCAGGAGAACTGGGGATATGCTAGGCCTTTCTGTGAACTTTATGCTTTTGTCTTAACGATTGACAACCATGCCTTTTCAGCATTGCCTTTTATGGTGATGAAACGTGGCTTCAGCTGTTTCCAAATACGTTTTTGCAACGTTCCGAGGGCACGGTGTCGTTTTTTGTCAAAGATTATACTGAAGTACGTTCATTGTGATTTTCTCTATTACTTAACAGTTTTACAGCTAAAGCCTTTCACTGTTAATCCCTGCCAGAATCTTCAAATAATGGTAAAGGCATATTTATATTTCTGAACAATCGGCGCCGTTGGCTTTGCTCAAATTTATTGATTCAAGAGTTCAATAAGAACGAGAATAAACGGGCGTCCACTTTGTCACACACGCCATTTAGATCCAAATAAACGTTTAAATTGATATCACTTTGGTTTATTTAAGAAATGAGAGTGAAAGCTCTCTCATCAATTTTTCGATCATATGTATCAACAAGGTTTCGTTCATTTTGAATAAATGACCAGTGCTTACTTCGACCATGCCTAAAAATGCATCGCAAGTAGAATTCATGTTAAATTGTAGGATTTATTATTTATTGTAGAAGACTCAGTTGTAAACGGGCCGATGGTGTAGTGGTCTAAATCTTCATTCACTCATCAGTCTCTAGGACGCGGGTTCAATTCCCGCTAAGGGCGGCCCATCACCCAACCAAGGTGCTCATCCCTCTGTGGGTCGGGAAATTGGTAGCAGCTAAGCTGCGAATATACCGGCGACAGGCCCTCGCGACAGGCCGGCCGATTCTCACCAGTCGCATCAACTATGGCTCAGCGTCGCATCGCGATAACGGGCCAGAGGAGCGGACCCCGCCACTCTGCGGGACAATCGCTTAGCGGACACTGCGAAAGCGGTACAAACGCTGAAGAAAAAAAAAAAAAAAATTGTAGAAGACAGTTGTACTTTTCACTCTCTAATTAGCAACTGAAGTGTCACTTTGTTTACAAATGATAATCTACTTAAATGATCTCGTAGCATGTGTCTCGCTTATTTTGAAACGATGGAGAATCTCATAGAAAGTTTATTAGGTCGATGACAACGTAACAAGACATTTGGATCACGAATTGAAACACTGGAACTCTTGGGACGTGATGATATTGCATTATTTGGGCCTGGATCATATTGGTGAGCAATTTTTTAACTTTTCTTTAATATTTAAAATTCGCATCGCGACGAATTATCTTGAATGCGTCATTTGTGAAGGGCAAACGGCAGTTTTCTTGGTAACCGCAGTTTTATTTTGACATTATGGGTGAACCAAAGAAATAAATACAAATTATTATTCTACGATATATTGCTGTATTATTTAATATGGCTTTTGCAAGCATCCAGTTTTCAGGCCATTCTCTCGGACCGAAGAGTACTGTTCTCCCTGGGAAATTGCGCGAAATGGATAGCATCGTTCGGAAAATATACGACTCTCTCACCGAAGTAACTGATAGCGTTTCTTTTTCTTCCAAGCTTATTTCCTTGATTTAATTGTGCATTAAGAGTTAACCTTATATAATTTTGAAAATTCGTGAGACATTGCTTATTTGCACTTTCATCATACACAATATTGTCTTCAGACCGAATATTTTTGGCTCTTGATACTGTAAAACTAACCAATTGCCTGCAGCGCACAAATATGAAGGTCAGTCAGATCATCATCCAGTGATCTAAGAACGGCGGTTATTAAATATGAATTATTTCAAGTTACTTAGCATTCGTTATATATAGATTTGATTGTATATGTACCATTTTCACTTAAAATTGGACGTTTTTCAACCAAATTCGGATACTTTTATTTCAACCTAGAGATTTTTTCGTATATATTTCCATAAAATTCAGTTTGATTTAAAAGTATTCAGTTTAAAGTGGAAAAGGTATATATCAATATACAGGCAAAGTCACATCCCTAGTTAACAATATATATAATTATTCAGAACAATCGTTCATTTGGAATGGTTATTCTTGGTGATCATGGGATGACCGATGGCGGAAGTCACGGAGGATCAAGCGATCAAGAGACCTTAGTACCGCTCGTTTTTCTCAGTCCGCAAATGAGTGCTGCCTCGGTCTTTATCGGTAATTTTATTGATTGATTTTAATCTATATGTTGGCATTAGGCCAATTATCCTGTATAGGGGAAATTTTCACAGAGTAACGGCAAAACTGTCGTTCCTGAGACTTTCCTTGACGTGCTGCGTGCTAAAGATAGGCTAAATTTGGCGTTCTACGGTATTCGGTCTCGACGCTCGTTACTGATCGAAAAATTTCCCCTAATACCCACGCAGAAATTGAAGAAACTAATTAATTGATTTCAGATGGAAAGCGCGTGGAGCAGATAGATATGGTACCTACCGTATCGGGACTGCTTGGTCTACCTATACCTCAAAACAATCTGGGAGCGATGTTGGTCGATGTGCTCTCTGCATTCACAAGGCCTCAGCAACTACACGAACAGCTCTCCGATTTAATGCTTGTGCACGCCAATGCTGTCCAGATCAGCAAAGTATATGAAAGCAGATTTGGAAGCGAAATGTCAGGTATTGTCTGCGTCATTGATTTTAGGCAAGGTGCCAGTTTGACTGGGCTCTAGTTTGGCAGGGCGCCTAAAGCGGTGCTTGCAAGCAATAAGTGATTATGGTACACTTTTTGCCCGTCCAACTGGTTTGAATGGAATCTAAAACCATATTTGTGTATAGTGGCAAACTACGGAATTAGTGATGCCGTTTGTCGAAAATTAGAGTACTTTGCTAATCATGAAGATTAAAAGTAATGAATTAGCGCAGAAATAATTTGCAGCTACTTTCCACTAAATTTTTATTTCTTTATAAATATTATAGGCTGCACTTAAATCATTCGAGCGTTTTGTGTATGAAAATACATTGCATAATTCTAGATCAGCTAGATCAACTCACTCGCAGAAGTGGCGCCATTCTGGACGCGTATTGTCGTCAAGGGTCATTACCCGAAGGCGAACCGGTGTCTGCTTTGATTGCCGGCTATCTTAGCATGATTCAGAAAATGCAGGGACGATTGCTTGTCTCATTCGCCAATTACGATATGCATCTGATCTATATTGGATTAGGAATGTCTCTCATGGTAAGACGGCTTTTGTAATGATTTACGCTCTCTGGGGTCAATATCTCAATCCAGTCTCTGCCTAACCTCCTTAACTTCCCTTGAACTTTCTAATTTTGACGTCAGGAGCGAAGAAGAACTGGGAGGAGTTCCTTAGTACTTTGATTATTCTCTTCCTCAATTTTTTGTTAGTGAATTTCCTCTCTGGTTTCATCCTTCCCAATCATTTGGCTTCTATCCCCCCCATCTTGTAAGTTCTGCTTTGCCCCTGTTTGGCGCCCGCACCTTTCTGTCTGTTATATACACTCCCTTTCACCTCAGTTCGCCACTCCTGCATATCACTTCGTCATCCTTGCACTTTATTTCGTCACTCTTGCATACAATTACAATGCTAACTTGACGAAATTGGATGCGAGGTTGACGAAATGATATGCAATAGTGGCGAATTGAGGTGAAAGGGAGTTTAATATTATATTTCTTATTAAGAACGTGTAACTCGCAAGAATTAATCATCTAATTTCCAGGTGACACTTTCTCTTGTACTGCGGCTGCTCTACAAGTATTATCGGCAAGAAACGCATCAGTGGCCTTCATTCAGCACAGCTATTTTGTGGGTTGGATTGGCACTGCATGCCATCAGCTTGTTTGCATCGAGCTTTGTAGAAGAGGTACATAGATTAGCACTCATTTGTAATCATTTATTGTCGAACCATGCAGTCACTTTTTATATTGTTCGCTTGCTGAGTGGTTGCTTTCTGACTGCTCTATTGCAATAGTGGGTTGTAGAGACATTAGCTGCTGAATAAGGACGCATCGTTTAGCCCTAGCAGCTCTAACAAGGACCCCTGATACCTACGGGATAAATCGGAATACAATATTGTTAAAGCAGCAGTAAATTAATATGAGAAAAATTGACGGCGTCAGTAAAATACAGTTTGTTTCTTCAGTTTTATTGGTATTTTTTCAGGAGCACCAGATTTGGTATTGGTTGCTACCGAGCTACCTCATTCTATTTGGCTTCCAGCAAACAGGAAAACTATTGGTGCATGGCAAAGTTGAGCAGAGCGAAAGCTCGAAAAATGACATTGTAAAATTATTGATTGTTCTTGTACTTCATCGCGTCTTGCGGGCTTGGAATCAAACTGGAGACAAGTGGGCACATCTGCCAGACATCGGCGATTGGCTCAATCAGTTAGTTTTTCTATTTCTACTTGTTCAAAGCAGTAATTATCGTGTCTGGATGGAGGGAAAGCATTGAGTTGGCGACTTTTGTTTTGGGCTTGGCAGAAATTTGAAAACAGCCTTTCGACTAGTCAAGCATGACTGGTTATTCTTATATTTGCCTGTCTTTGCAGAAAGCATTTTGTTTCTCTTTAGTCTATTTTATTTTGAGACTTTTTAACTTTTGCATCTTAGGCCATTTTTTTATTGATGTTGTATGTTTGCATATATCGTTCAGCTATCTCAATTTCATGTTCAAAATATCAAATGCGTGACGCATGTTTTGCAAAATTGAAGTTTGTATGAAACTGAAGGCTGACAGGTTAGCTTTAAACCTGTTATGGCATTGTTTGAATAATCAAATAAAGTATGCCAAGATATTAGTGAACTGGTGGGAAACAATCAATTATGTTAAATTTTCTTTATTCCTTTTAATCATTTCATCCTACTGATGTACTACCCTTGTCATAAATTCATAAAGAATGACCCTTTTTATTATTTATCTTAATTTTATTCTAATGTTGATTGCAGACCGTCTCATAAAAATGAGCTCGTCTTCCTTGGCATCGGATCGATAACTTTGATCACTCTGATGCTGTTGCATCGAGACAGACATCGATTAAGGATATCGCACTTTTTGTGCGTCACTGGATTGGTTCTGGTCGCCTTTGCGCACTTCTCTTTTGACCGGTGAGACTGCACTATTATTTTAGTCACCATTTTTCGATCAGTAACAAAGCATAGTGCTGGACACCGTAATGGGCAAAGATGGGCTCGCTTTTCGGTGCTTGAACACCGTTTTTTATTTATATGATAGTCCTTTCTTGGTTATTACGTGCGTAAATTGATTGAAGCTAGTGCCATTGTCATTCGAACAAATATAACAAAATTTTACGCATTTGAGTAATTAATCCTTTCAGGACGGTTCTGTGCGTTCGTGTCATATGGCTGATAGCAGCGGCATGCGCGTTTGCATTTGGACGGCGTCTGTGGGCATTAGCAATGTGGACGGCGTTGCTGATGAAGCCACACAACCTGCCGTTGCTCTGCGGCGTTGTGATTCAGGGACGACTACTTTCTTCCCTCGACATTCATCCACTTGCCCTTTACTTTGCTCTCGCTGCAGCATTCTTTTACACGGTATGTTTTCGCTGGAGAGGCGCTTTTTAATCGTTTCGCAGGCTGATTTATTGCAAGGAGAGCTGTCGATATCTTCTGCTATGAAGGAATGATCAAAAACTGACATAAATTTATATCCGAAAAATATCGTTAATTATTTCCAGACATCTTTAGTTTAGGGGTCATTTTCGAATTTGCAAAGTCTGTTTTGATTTATCAGAGTTTAGGTCGGATAAGCGAGAATGAATAAAGTGAGGATCTTATAAATGTACAGGGTGCGACAAAACTACGTGCGGTTTTTTAAACCTATTTAAACGTGAAAAACCGCACGTATTTTTGCCGCACCCTGTAGGTGAACGCGCGGTTGTCATAACGGAAGTAAGAAATATATATCGCGAGCTGACGCTGCAACATAACCGAGTTTGATTGTCTATCAACATTCAGCACAAACATTATATCTTTAGGGCAATTCGAACAGTTTAGCCAGCCTGGATGTTGGCGCAGGCTATTACGGACTCGCACAATATCATCCAGTCCCAGTTGGTCTGCAAATGCTCATTAGCACCTACGCCGGACCGCTGTTGCTCTTCTGCGTATCAATGACGTAATTTGACGTTAACATTCTTTGGGGAACTGAATGGGCGTCTTGTTATTTGTCGACTGTTGACCTAATGTTTGCTCTAGTAGTGTGTTTGATTGCGTTGGTCGGGGCAGAGGTCGATTATGCTGGCATTATATTATCGTAAGTAAGCGCCCTTCCTCTTCTTTCAATGCGCTCACTGCGCGGTCCACGTCAGTAAGACGCTCAGTCTCTCACGCAATCTGCCTACTCATCGGTGGAGAGGACGCTCATTTATGTTCGAGCAGAAATAAGTGACGTTTTATCAGCGTAAGTCATATTGGTTACGGTCAGTGCCGCCATCCATAAGTTTTTGTTCGCATTGATTGTTTTCTATTCATGCTAGGAACTGATATAGGTCTGCAGAGTAGAGCAGGTAGTAGCCACTCTACATCACTAATATAACATTTTAATGATTTATAAGCTGACTTTGAGACGTCATTTTGCTATTTTCTCTATATCTGCTTATGCCTTTGCTTCGTGAATTTGCATCTGATTCTCTAAAAATTCTCTGTTGAGCAATAACCCCATGCTTGGCATTTCATATCGTTCAATCAGTACCTAAATAACGGCGGTTAATCAATAATATGGCTGCCGCTAAATTTTAAATTGTAAGCGTAAAGTTAACAGAAGAAGTAATTTATCATATTTCCCTATTAATACAGCATAACGTATCATTATAATAGCATTGAGACCTGGGAAGGAGGGATGAGATCCAGAGTCTAGCGTCCTTCGCTCTCTCTGAGCGTCTTCAATGACTTAGAGAAGGATGAGAGTAGAGACTGATTTTTCTAAAAAGCTTATCATCGCGGGTGTGTAGTGCGCGGCCCACACAAAATATAGGCTTGGATATTTGCTGTCCGAAAAGGCGAGCTTTGAACTACTGGCCCCATCTTCTGACGCTGGCAATAAGGAAGTAGTCTTTATTATTGTTTCACCATTTTTTATCATTGGACGATCTCTCCTCTCAGGCGAACGAGATGTTGTTTTGCAATGCAGTAATAGTGGACTGAAGGAACTGATCGAATAATTTTTTTTATGACCTCTCGATGATTGTTGACAGTCCCGGGCGATCTTTGCTGCACTAGAAAGGATCAAATAAAGTAGTGTTGTTGGACGGTTGCCAACGGGACGGTCCCATGATACCGTGACGTAGGCGGTATAGAGGAGACATCCGGTAAGCGCGTTGGGCCAGTGGATCAAAACACGGGGCAACGGTGTTGATGATCAGTTCAAATTGACGCAGAATGAATATCGGCTTACCGCGTATTACGCACACGTATATTTGCGAGGTAAACATTGTTAAATGCGTCGTGTGTGTATGGCGATGGCGTTAATGGGGTGACAAGCCGGGATAGGGACGAGTAGGCGGCGTTTCCTTCCCCTTCCGTAATGCGGCGCCAAGTAAGCAAGTACACACACGTATGCAACAGAGGCGGTCGCTTGAATTACTGATATAACTCGTGTAGATAGCGTCGAGTGTTGTTTACTGTGTTGTTTGCGTATTGTTACCGTACTATGCGCAGTTTGATCATGGCCGTGGGACAAACGTGGCTATGTATTACTGACTGCGAGAGCTATTCTCCCTCAAAAATGAGTTCATAACAGCCTCTTATTGCTCAAGAATATTTTTATCACATGTAAACTGCTTAAATTAATTAATGCAAATTGCGAGTTGATAATGCAAATTGTGCAAATTCAAATATTCCAGTATTTTCAGAAATATCTCATTCTTGTCTTAGACCGTTATACGTTTTGGCGCTTAGCCCCTTGCATTTCGTTGTATTCTATATAGCGTAGTTTTAAATAATTTTCCTCATTCGTAACCACAGTGATACATGAGCAAGAGAGTATGGTAGTAGCTACCTCAAATAAATAGAACTTCAGCTACATTCTTAATTGACTGCGCTCAGAAGCGAAGCAGAACCGCTGAGATAGATGAGGAGGGGGGAAGAGAGGGAGAGGAGAAGTCGGGCAGCTCGAGGTCAATCGGAAAACTGAAGAATAAATAAAGCAATATGAAAGTCGTTGGCAATTCCCCAAACCCAGAGGAGGGTGCGAATTCTCTCGGCCCGTACATTCGTGGTGGCCTCCATCGATCAGTCTCTCTAATCAAATTAGTAATTGTCACACTCTTTGTGACGACAGGGCGTGAGTCGTCGACCGGGGGGAGAGGCGGGGATGCTGAACGAAATGAATGATTGACTTTCGTTCTTTGACATTTACCAATACGTCATTTTCGCGCGTGCGTGCGCTGTTTGGAGCAGAAAGCGGCGGAGTTCATTTGAACCATGCCTGCACCCAGATGGCGCGATGATATGACGCGATTGGCCTCGACTCCCGGCCAGCAAAGGAATTTTGTTTACTCCGCAACATCTTGTCTCTTTTATTTTATCTGACACTATTTGGCGGATAGGGTCTGGTATTCGGTGGAGTCGACATGTGAAAGATCAGTGATGTCTGATGAACTGCACCACCGCATGAGGCTATAAATGCAGTATTTTGCTAGACTGAAAATAATCGCGAGATATTGCGGGACCGTTGCAGTGTATCGCAGTGCTCATGCTGCTTTGCACTCGAAATGCTATTCATGTAATCTGGTGTCTGCTTCGTGAAACTGTGGTACTTACAAATGTAAAAGTTACTTTTGCTAAGGTATGCTGATTGATCGGTCAGTTGTGATGAATTTTTCCGGTCACGTTGCAGCCGGTCAACCACCATACTTCTCGCATTTGTGACTGCAACAGTTGTAACTAAATCAGTTCTTTGAAATGAGCCTCTGACTGTAGGCGTTTTGTTTGATAGGTCTAGAAGTAATAAACACTCTTTTGGTTGACAACATAGGCAAAGTTTGGGCAGAATTAGCTAAAGGGCTAGGACTTTTGCATTACAAAATCTGCTCGACGCATATATTTAAATGATTACGTTCATTTTCCTTGGTTCGTTCTTTTCACCTCTCTCGCTTGTAGAAAATACTTATAGCATTGCTTCTTAAACTATTTTTAAAAGTATATATGAACCCGTTTGCAATCTCAAAGATTAGCTGACACTTCGAGTATATCAAAAGAAAGCCATCGCTGTTGATGAGAAAGGACTAGCGCATGATTCGGACNTATATATGAACCCGTTTGCAATCTCAAAGATTAGCTGACACTTCGAGTATATCAAAAGAAAGCCATCGCTGTTGATGAGAAAGGACTAGCGCATGATTCGGACTTAATGCGATGTTGTTTACAAATGTAACATGGATCATTATGTTCCGCTCTGATAATCGGTTGCATCCGACTGAATTCTGTCTGATGACGGTCACCTGGTGGTTATTTTTACATCATTTGATACATTACTTTCCTGTTATTGTCTGTTCATATTCTCAAAGCGTCCCTGCTCGGGTAAGGAGCTTCCGGCCCACGCTACATATAGGCTGAATCGTGTCTGGCAGCTTCGAGCATTCGCGCCCTATTGTCTGTCTGCGTAAAAGCCCCAGCACCTCAAGGTCGCTTCCTAAGCCATCTCTCGCTGTCTCATGTTCGATTTCTGTTGTCTGCTTTCCCTATTTCTCAACAGAGCACCTCATGCATCTTCACTCAGTATTCAAACCACAAATAGCGAAGATTTGAGTGTGAATAGACCAACTAATCTCCCTAAACATAAATTTTGGATATTTTATCGTTGGCTTTTTAGATTTTTATATTTTGTTTAAACTATCGTATGCCGCCTAAGGGCCGTACATTTATTATAAAACGCGGAGTGAGAGGGAGGGGCGCACGTAAATATTATGCTGCAGCAAAGGTATCACTTGATTAGCGTATGACGGGAGGAGGACTGTCTGATAGATCAATAATCGCGTCAGGTGATATGCGAACGGGCCTCTGAGACGTCTGCTTAAAGTAAACTGGCAAGGTTCATTTTGGCGTCTTGTTCAAAACAATATTGTATTCGCCATCGGCTTTCACTTACTAATGGTCGAATAACTTCAAGTAGTGTTTGTTTCTTGTTGTAAACAAGTTGCAATAGCGCAGAGACCATCGAACAATTCGCTTTGTTTCTGTTTGTGGACCATATGAATAAGTAGGCGGTCGCTTTTTTGTCGATTTGTGCAAGGAGGAGGAATATTGTCACTTGATGTTAGTATACACGAGTTCTTTAGAGGAGGAAATTCCTCCTACGTTTGATCCATTAGTTCGCGGTTCACGGCTGAATTATACTTGTTTACGTCAGCGAATGAGAAAGCCAAGAAAGTGCAGTGGTGCAGAAAACGGAGTAACCGTATCGTACACTCACATCTTTTTCAAATGCTTACTTTGACTAGGTTTGTTTGACTTGGCCCACTTCGTTAGCGCCAAAACAAACTACTCAAAGGTGTTAGGGCTAGGCTTAGGCTTTGTAATTTTGCAAAACCAAACCAAAGCCTAAGTATCGCAAAAAGGTGTTAGGCCTACGATACCTGGACCCGATTGGCTGTTTACAGTGCAAATTTATTGTCGCCATTCATCTGATCTTTCCACTTCACGGCCGAGTTGAATGTTACACTCTTGGTTTCAGTCACGGATCCTTGTTTTTTGTTTTTCTGGGGTCGTAGCGACGAGCGTTCATTTGATATGCGTCGTGCTTTAGGGGCTGTTTACCGTTTTCGCACAGAAGAGAAATCTGGTTTGCGTAAGCGCGGGCTACCGAGTATCTTTGTGTCTGAGAAACAGTGTACACTTGTGTACAGGAACTTTTGGAAGTGCCTTGCGTGGCGTCGAACGTTCTCTGTTTGCTTACTAGAGGCTTAAAGTTGTTGTTGTTTATGATGATTTTCAGCTGGAGGTGCCAGACGTAAACTTAAAACTGTTGATATTTGGGGGTATGTTGTTGTTGCTTGTCTGTCACGACAGCGTTCGTCTGAGTTTTGCGTTTGCTTTTTTTAATTCATCATCTTGCTAACTGAAATTCAGTTCTTTGTACATCATGGTAAATTAGATGATAAACAGTTGCATTATATTTTTCCTCAATCAGAACTTATAAATGTAGAACGTTGCGTAAAAATCTGCCAAATGTATCGATTTCCACTACCCCCTTGCCCTCTTCCCTTGGATGTAGCTATATGTAGTTCGTTGTCAGGATCATTAACAGTGAGCATCTCCTGTTTCCTCCTACGTGAGTTCGCATTGCAGTCGATAGCCGCTCAAATATTTCCTCGTTCGTGACCACGCGTACGAGATCATCTTCTCTCATTGCTAATTCATTTTTGCTCTTTTGCAGCTCCTCCCTCGAAGCGTACGTGCCGTGGTTGCTGATCGCTCGTTCCGTCGCGACCAGCGCCACTCTGCTCGCTCTGCTCTTCCTGCGTTCCCATCTCTTCGTCTGGTCCGTCTTTGCACCGAAACTCCTCTTCGAAGTCTCCCACACCGCCCTGCTCGTCGCAGTCGTTTTGTTTTGCACTCTAACTCGATTGACCCGACGCTGCCGAGTGGGCGTGGCCTCACCGCGACCGCTGTAATTCTATTGGCCGCAACTGTCGCTCGTTTTGAACAACATTGTAACTTTATTGGATCCACGATTTGTGGGTGTGGTCTGTGTCAAGAGCGCTGCGATTCGATTGGCCCGCGTGTGAGTGGGCGTGGTCGCGCGGTTGATTCTTTAGGAGTCTCTGAGCGGATTATTTCGTTTCGTCCGTTCGCTCTTTTCTACGACGCGAACGACACACCGGCCGGCCTCCAGTTTGCGCAGAGGTGAATTATTAACTGCAGAGCACTCTGTTGCTCGCGCTGTTCGTTCCTGCGTTTGTTCGTTAGCGCGCGCCGCTGAGCGAACAATAAACTCTGCTACCAACTCGACGACGATCGAACCGTGGTAGGAAAGCCCCGCGGTCGCCGCTGCTCTGCTCTACTTTCGTCGACCACGCTTTTGCGTCAGAGAAGGCGGAGTTTCTGGTCGTCTGCTGCTGACGTAGGCGCCCACTCGGCCATTAAGCACCTTTTCTCACATTTTCCCTTTTACCGGGATACTGGACTGCTGCTGCTCTGGGCTCCGCCAACAGCTGCAGCGCTCAACTCCTTTTCTGGCCCTTCCGAGTTTGCAACAAGAAGCGTTTATTTGCCAACATCGTTGACGCCATGTATGCGCAGCGCAGAAACAACGTTTCGCATCGGTCATTGTGGATTGTCTGCTTGGTCGCGTGCTATTTATGTTTGATCGCCCAATCAGTTGATGCGTCTCAATCGGAAAACGACGCTTTTCTGGCGCGACTACGCGAGAAGGCTCCCGTGAAGAGAGGTGTACGGCTATGCGGCATGCGATTGGTCCACCTGGTCACGAAGCTCTGCAACCACTGCGTCATCGCGCCCGACTTCAGTGAACGCCTGCATTTGGTCGATAAGAAATGTAAGCTGGTGCATCGTATTAGAGGGAGACTGGAGGGCGGTGCGTAATCCTCGCTTATAATACACGCCTTGCCATGCACCAATCTATTGAGAGTTTTGATCTTCCTTAATCTCTGTATTTATTCTCCAGAAACTCTCACGAATATCTTTATGCAGTCATTCTAAATGCATCTCACTGCTAAAACGTTCTTAATTAAATTGTCAAGGAAGGATAGGCAAAGAGTTTTCAAGCTGAAACCTATTGTATTGAAGAAAGGGATGCAGCCGAATATGGCAATTCGCTTATCATTTAAATGCATATAATTTTCGAACTTTTGCATCCTTCAATTACCCTTGCATTTGAGATATCAATCGAATAAATTATTAGTTGTCGATTTAATATTTCAAAAATAACCGTGGATAGAGCGCTATCGCCAGCAGACACCCGGGCTCCTATTTTCTCCGTTTAATGCCGACGAATGCAAAAAAGCCTGCTTTAATTCGCCTTGAATTGCTCGGTACGCCAATGAGTAAAAACATTAAGCAAATGCGCTGTAAGATGTTGAACCGCTCATCTTTTATACTTTCAATTGATTTATAATTAGCTGACGCAGTCTAACTACTTTCAAATTGTGTTTGAACTCTGCAACCTGTTATGAATAATAGCGAGCGAGCGCAGTTAAATGTGGGCCCTTTGGCCGGAAAACAAGTTCCCTTCTGACCTACTCCAATTGTCAGCCCGTTCAAATCATACTAATCATGTGCCATTTTTCAGCTGAATCGTCTCACGAGATTCTCAAGCGATCCGGCTTGGCCGAACAATGTTGCCACAACCGATGCGACTTTTCCGATCTCAAAATGTATTGCTGTAAATAGCGCCGCAACATGCTGATCTCTCTTAATGATCATACACCAGTCGTGTTGTTCATTGTTACGGAACGTATGCTTTCTAATAACAGACGAGAAAATAATTACCTTTTCCTCGAAAACAATGGAAGTTTTATCAACGTTTTGTTGACGCACGGTTTATCGTTTTAAGCACTTGTTTATCTCTCTAAAAATAAATGACGCGACCGACCTGCAAATGTCTCAGTATCTAATAAAATATTTAAAATATCCAATGAGATCGGATTTTATCTCGTGTGAATTGACAGTAATGGTGCAAAATAGAGTAGCATATCACACATTCGAAATTACAGTCCATTCCACTTTGCGATTGGTGTACGATCTCGCGATAGGCACTCTTATGTCTTACTGCCTTGTTCATGTAATTCTGTCCTCGGAGAAAAAATTTGAACGGGACTGTTTTACAATCGGAACATTACAATAGCTGTAATGACGATGATGAACATCGACTCGGCTTGTCTGCAATATCAGATGATGGTTATACTCGCTTGCGCTTTCGTCTGTATCGTGTCATCGTCATTTATGTTATGGATGGCATGATGTTGATGAGAAATCTCGTCGAAGTGAAGGAAAAGAAGAAAAGACACTGTTGTATCAGACTCACTGACACGCGAGTTTTGTACGCAATTCTCAAGTTACAAAGAACACTAAAACTGAAAAGCTTAGAAGGCGATTCATCAGATGCCAACATGTTAAATTGTAGGATAATGCAAAAGTCGTCGTTCGCGCAGAATGCATGAAAAGAGCAGTTGTATTTGCTGAATAGGACGCATTGCAGTTGAAAGATCTAGCAACAAACAATTCATGGATTGCTGTTGTTAAATAAGCATTTTGAGTTTCGAAGGAATGTATTTACACTGGCGCAAGTTGCAACAAAGTATCGGGAAACATAATCTCTGCTCGTTGTTTCCGCATCAGAACAGCAGGTTAATAATTGAAATCTACCAGTTGTCATGCTAGTGCTTGTGTGCCGTGAAGAGTAAGCTAGACTGAATCGGTTGCTCATTTATAATGGAGACTGCTAGTTCGTATTGTTTTCTGTCGAAGAGTGGGTGGGACGGGGGGGGGGGGAAGGAACGCCGGCTATTGTGTGCAGTCTTCGTCGGTGTTCATTCTGGGCCTTGCTCCCTGTTCTCAAGAACCCTCACCGTTAAGCGCACCTCTCAGAGGTTGGCAGTGAGAGTTGCACAGAGCAACGCTTCAACCTGCGACCTACCGCATAGAACTGCTGTAACTACAACTTTCACAAGTATAATTTTGTTTAGTGCAGTGATTTATTAAGTGAGTAAAAATTTGTCATGCGCACATCAAACTGACCCACAAAACAGCAGTTCACAAATTTCAACTCTCTCCGGTGTGGTTAGAAATTTTTGAACAGGTCTCCCGGGGAAGATGCTTCGATCCTGTTGAAACTGTGAAAGTTGGCACAATACTTCCATCATTGACTGAGATGTTTTCTTGAGGCTTAACGAAGATATAATGCAAGCTTGAGCTGTTTAATGGTGCGCAAAGCAACCTCAGTGTTCGAATGGTGCCAATTTTAGACACCAACTGGCGCAAATCAACAAGTTCGTCTAACCAGCACGACCCAGTGCATCGTTGTTATTCTGCTGCTCTGCAAATTCAGCGCAAGTTTACCGCAGAAGAAAAATATTTCTGAATTTGTCCTTGTCAAAGCGTTTTACAGTCCCGGCAACTTGATGCGCTATTTCTCTGTTTTGCTAATACTTTGCACTCTCAAAGTCCCAACTATCCGGCTTTACTTACTTTGTTCTCTCTCTGTCAATAATAACATACTCTTGTTTGCGACGGAAGACGTGTGACAATATGTTTAAGTGCAGCGTGGGTGCTACATAAGCCGTGTCATAAGCGCTTTATGAGCTAGCTGGCTGGAAGTGCTTGCAGCTTTCCAAGAAGAAGTAACCAGAATCACTAAAAGCGCCGTTTATTCCTGTTGCCTTGACTTCTCAAGTTTCTGTGTACTTTCATTGTTTGATCCAAGTGCAATCACCCCACCACTACACATTGTCTCGCGTATGTAGAACAACACTTGAAAACGCACTCACGCAACATTTCTGCATTTGCGCTGGCATTGTCGCGAGAATCGCTCTCTAACACCGTGAAAAAACATTATTCTCTCTTTTTAAAGCATACTTGGCTATTCACGTACATATATATCTTTGAAATGATCTAGCATGTAGGCGAATATTCTATTTAAAAGCCACCTTCTCACTTGCGGTAGTGACGTAAGCACGTACCATAATTAATTACATCGATTATGCAGTGTGTCAGGTGTTTGCCAAAAATCACTTCATACACAGTGAAAAACAATAAGATAATCTGACTTCCAACAGTCTTCTGGCGCTCTCCACTCTCGCAATCGACGACCAGTGTCAAGGGCTATACCTACCTGTCAAAACATGCGCGGATATCATTTTCGACCATACCTTGCGAGCTGCAGCCACCGACCGTATTTGTCTGTACATTTGTTGTAAACATTCATTGCACATTCACACTTTTCCATGTGTAATCATGTTGTCCAGCGCTACAGCGTCACTTCGCCACCCTGACGTCCTTTTGCCCTGTGATAAGGAAGAGTATGGGGTATTAACGAGTGAGGCAGGTAGCACCACGTGAAATTGCGTCGCTCAACTTGTAAACAGCGCGAAGGAATGCAAACATCCCCTACCCTGACGCTCGTATTCGTCAAGCACTCGACGGCTAAATGGTTACGCCACCACACAATGCTTGCCAAGTGCGCCACCCCTGCACAAGACAGGGCACGGTTAGATTTTGAGATCAGAAATCACTGCACTAGATGGCAGTAATTGTATGGCATGAATTGAAATTGGTTATAAACGCTCAAGGTTGCCTGTAGAGAGGGAGCTGATGCGAACTGTGCAACTGGCGGACGGTATGAGGCTAACACTATCTCTAGCATTCCTCTGTTCACATTTGGACAGCAGGAGTAATCGAAAGCAAAGCATCTCGATCCTCCCACACCTCCTTTTCTTCACAAAATTTATTGGTCAGGCTGCAAGCGTAGTCGCACTTTTTGCAGAGTTAAAACCACCTACCCACAATGTTATTCAAAGAATAAAACGAATCGAGCAAACGATGATTTGTACTGACAAGGTCCTTCTCGCCAGCTCACATTGGGTGGTCCTTGAGGTCGGCCTGGATTCGTCTGACCGACTTGACAGACTCAAGGACGTCTGGTAGAGACGTTCCTAGCAATGCCATTTATCAAATGTTTGCAGTAGAAACAGCGCGTTCTTGATCGGTACAAAGATTGTTAGACAAAAACATGCAAAGGGAACGTGCCAAACGGCTGTCCCAAAGAAGGCGGTCGTGCAACTTATTGGTTTCAGCGTTCCTCTCGTATTTACCCACTCCTCCTCATCGCTCATCCCTTATGCTAAGCCTAAAGTCGCAAATCTATAATGAAATCAACCTGAACAACACTCAGTTGCTGTTTTTGAAATTTAAACAGTTGAATGCCGTATTTGAGGTCAATATACTTTGGTTGCAGAATAAGTATGATGCGTTTCCATGAACGGTAAACTCAGAAGGTATTGCTGCAAGATTGGCCTGAATGTGAGTGGAAACCAGGAAGCGTTCGCTCGTCGTGATCATACGTCAAAAGTGATCGTTCATAAATTGACGTAGAATTCACAATAACAAAGCGTCACACAGCAGAGAGTGCTGTCGTAAGCAGCAACAGGTGCGCCACGACCTTGTCTTCCTGTTCCTTTTGGGGACAGATTGAAGGGATTGATAAAAGAAAGATGACGGAACTACCAAAACGAGACAGCGTCCACCACGAAGCGACGCAAACAAAATCTTTCCTCAACTAAGCACATATCACGGGGCTGTTTCATAAAACTATTGCAACTGCAGAACAGCAAATTCACAGATTGGTCATAAGGTTGGGAATAACCCCAAGAGACCGATCACTGCAATTGTAATTCTGCATTTCTCTATTTACTTTACAAACATACGAGCTTCTGATTAATTCCAATGATTGCAGTTTTTCGCTCATCAGTCACATGTCCATGTCGTAAACTCGTTGAAATATAGTCTTCGTCCTACCATTACTATTATTACGATAGTTTTATGAAATGCAGTGGAAATCGTTTTTTCCAGTGGATAGGGGATCGATAAATATTGGTTGTTATATGCGATAATTGTTATAAGCGATTTCTGTCATGTACAAAATATAAGGGGCCGAAATTTTAGGATCGACTCAACCTGATCGCTATAAGCGAATATGCGTTATAAGCGATACTGCTACAAATGATTTCTACTATTGGCGCATACATGGGGAGAAAGCATGGGGAACACAAATGATGCGATTGATATCAATGGTACCGGGTTTTCCAAAAAGGAGTTACCCTTAATAAACGTCCAGGGAGCGCTTTATCGAGTTGATTTTCTGAAAAAGCGCCCTGGGCACTTTTTGGATTTGCAGCCTAATGTTCAAGACTCACCGCACCAAGTAAATTATTAAGACTTGAATACGATTACAGGTACAAAATGCAATTAATCAAAGAGAGAACGAAAAAAGGCAAAAGATTGGGTGCGTAGATGATACGCCCTACTTTTCGGATTGCGTTATAACACGCCATACGCGCATGCACATGGCACTGTAACGAAGCAATGTATGTGCGTTTGGCGTGTTATAAAGCAACCCGGAAAATGGGACGTATCGTTCTCGTACAGTTCCGGCTTCGAGTTAAAAAGAAAGGTATGTGCGAGATCATTACGTTCAATAATTCATTTGTATTTTGCCTCCTTCTTGCTTCGCATGACTTTGCCATCATTTTATACTGCTTTTTTAGTTGCCTGGTACGGGTTGCAAGCCCTTTTATCCCGAAATTGACAAGGCTTTGCTCAATTATTTTAGAGCTGAATGAAGTCACTCATTCATTTATGCGGAATCGCGAGATTTCGTCAATAGTCCCAGTCCCAGCGTGGACGTGCATCCAGATTTCAAAGTTAGCGTCAAGTATCTATTTAGCTGAACGAAAAAGAATAACACTTCTTCACGTCGAATGACGTATCATGGGCAGATCGTTCGACGCACAATGACTGTCATCAAGGAAGAGCTGGTTGAAAACTTCAAAGAACTGCGCCAGAGGACGGCCGGCATCCAGGCGAATCAAGTAGTTCAAAAGGATGGAACTCCCTGCTACATTGATATGGCCAAGGACAGCATCTTAAGCTTCCGCGGATTTAAAACTGTTGATGACACTGATACAGGTTACTACATGTCAAAATACATCGTATGACTGAATGTTTCTCTGGATGGACGTCTCCTCAAGACAATTGTTATCTACCGCGGTCTCAAGAAGATTCTGTCGGTTACGATTCCCAACAACAAGATTATTGTTGCAGTGAGCAAGAGCGGCTCCATGCCAGAGTTCTCTGGCAAAGTTCTGGATGAACAACGTGTTCGCTGAGCGCGGTCCTTACTTCGCTACTACGCCATCCATCCTGCTCTGGGACTCTTACAGGAGCCACAAGCGTGACGATGTAGTAGAGCATTAGAAAAAGAAGTACAAGTCGAAAATGGTTCTCTCAATCTGGCTAAAACAACCTAAATGCCCCAGCCGCTTGATGTGTCCATCAATGTGCCGTTTAAATCGGCTCTATAAAATGAATGGGCCACTGGGCTGGGAGATACGCCGCATCGCTACACGCCACGCCGCATAGTTCTCCACATACTGTTCCCAAGCGTCTTCGAAGCGGGCCGGAATCCAACATTGAATTGGCTCTCCGACATACGACTGAAAACGAGAGAGAAGTTGTTCGAAAATATACCCCTACTTGTTAGGCTCATTCGAGTGTTGCTAATATTCTTAATGTTTAAAGAGACAAGAATGAGCATGTACTATTTAGAAAACGCGCAAATGCCTTGTGGCGCACGCTCAAAATGACCCTCAAAACTGTTAGCAGTTCTCAAAGCACTTCACGAAGTGGTATTTCGAGAAACATCAGTATGATTATGCAATCAGTAGTACATACTAAGTTCTCTCAAAGGTTCATGTAAAAGGCTGTGGCTCGTAAGCATTACCGTTCCAATCTTGTTCGAATATGTTCAGATCAAAGCTGTGCTTTGAGAATATTTGGGTCAGAGAACTGTTCTGGAGAACACTCTTCTGCGATCTGCCATAAACGTAAGCCGCTCTCTTGTGCTCTGGAAGGACTTGAGGCGCTCTACATGACTGCTGTTAAACTTTGGAGTCAAACTTATAGTTTCCGCACAAAATGAATGGCCCTGGTGGCGAGGAACAGCAGCTGTCCACCTTAACCACGCAACACTGAACGATCAACTTATGCGAATACCCAATCTCAGTGGCTTCGCTCTGAACTATTTCTATTCTCATTTAACAATAGGCTCTTACAACGACAACGATTCATTTGAGGGAGAATAACACTTGTAGGCACCCTCAGAAAAGCCATTTCACAGAGCTCAGTTTGCAGAGCTGTGTACAAACCAATTGATTATACTTTAGCGGCTTCCTCGAACAATCCATTGACATTCCAGGTTCACAGTAAATCATTTCATGGTAACAGAAGATTGTTTCAAAGTTCAATGAAATTATCCCGTGCGTCTTTGTCAAAGCCTAAGTCTAGGAAGCTGGACTGACTGGGCGTATGCAGCGATAAAAGAGCTGCTGCTGAAATGAGATCAAGGTGGTATAAAAATGGTCCACATTCTACTGAAGTTGATGGGCACAGAGCTAGCCTATCACTCTTCAACCCAAAACGATCAAAAGTGTTGCTTTGTGACCTTGTAATTTATTATTCAATTGATTTCTGTTTTAATTTATCACTTTTTTTTGTGTTCATCGCAGCTTACATATCTCTAAGTGACGAGCTCTTTTCCAAAAATAAAGTCTTTCGATGAGAAAATTATGGACTCGGGAGTATGAGATTATTTTGTATTGTTTCATAATTGGAAAGTAGTAAATTGGCACATACTGGAATAGGTTGAAACGTCTTGAAAGCCCAGAGAATATTACTCCAGCGCGAAAAACATGCCCAGGCATATTTATTTCGGCAGTATTCCAGGGAGGTCGTGTTCACTGAAATCTTTAGATCGCAACCGTAGTTCGCAGCGGTTGTGATACTAACTTCACAATTATCTTTTTTATTGAGATGTTAAGGCAATCGTAATCAAAACTGTTGAAATGTTATGACAATTATCATGATGACAGTTACATTAAATAGATAGTCTTAAAATTGCATGCTGAAAGTAGTGCCCAAAACATATATCCCCCACCTACCATAAACCTTTCCCTGACGAGCGCTAAGGGCAACAAATGATTTCACAACCAACTGCGTCAATAATTGCGCTTTGTTGACAATGCATACTGTGGGATTCATAATCAGTTGCCGCACTTAACGCTAATCAGGCGTTATTTTATTTTTGTGGGGTGTTAGTTCCGTACACGCCTCTTTGATTGCATCTTGTAGGAGCATGTGTAGAGTTTGACACAAATATTTTAGATATATTCTAGAGTATTTATTCATATCAGCAAAGCATACTCCAATTGCAAATAATACACAGAGTGACAAAATTTTCTTTAATGACTGCCAAAATGCAGCATTCAGAAAGACCAGTCATTTATCACTCAATCGATGATTAAATGGGCTGCAATATCAGTGATAGTGGAAGTGCTATCGTTATTTATTATGTTATCTTATAACAAGAAATATTTTCGCTCCAACTAATTTGACTCACGCAGTGAACTCTGTATTTCGATGCTGTCATCTATAAGTCTAATTCGAACTATTGTATTAGGTCTTTTCAAAAGTTTGTTTTTTATATTTTGCATGCCCTAGTTTGAAGATCCGTATATTTTAAGTACGTGCTGGTTTTTTGAATTCTTAAACTCAAATGAAGAGCATAAAGTTCTCTATCGACTGGGATGTCGTTTGTTTAAATTCAGGCGCAAACTCCTTACTATTAAGACTTTGCAAAAGTTTTTTCCTTTTTTGCAACAATATTTTCAACCGTGTCCAGTTTTTTCTTTTAGTTTTCTGTCTGTTTTTGTGCAACTGTAGAATTCAAGGCTAAGTTGACGACATTGTAAGGATTTCTTAGCAATCAGTTCGCGCCTGAATTTCAACATTTGATACACCAGTGGATAGAGAATTTTCTACTTCTCATTGGAGGTTACGACCGCAAAAAACATGCACGCACGCAATGCAAAGATCCAGTTCCTCAAAGTTAGGCATACAAAACACGAGCAGCATTGTGCAATGGCCTAATAGCTGTAGAAGTGCGAATAGCAAGTTCACTGATTGATCAGAAAGCTGGGAATAACCGAAAAAGACCGATAACTGCGCTTGTAATTCTGCAGTTCTTTAATAACTTAACATACCAACGGACTACTGGTCGATTAAAATGATTGAAGTCTTTTCGCTCATCAGTCACATCTCCATCTCGTAAACTCTTGAAAATAGTTTTCGCCCTACCACTGCTATTATTACAATTGCTACTACTATTATAATAGTTTTACGAAATACAGTGGAAATCGTTTATACCGTGTGATAGGGGACCGGCAGATTTTGATCGGTTTAAGCAATAACCGTTATGAAAGATTTTTGCTCTACAAAAAAAATTTAGGAGGCCGATGATTCAGGACTGGCCAAACTTGACCGCGATAAGCAAGTTATGATTAGAAGCGATACGCTAAAAACGATTTCTGCTGTTGATGCCTACATGGAGAGAATACATGCATGTGGGAGGGGGACACAAGCAGTGTTGCAACTCAAGTTTGTTAACTTAGTTATTTAACTTAGTTAAAAACTTAGTAATAGTACTAAGTAACTAACTAAATTTCGAAAAAAACTTAGTACTAACTAAATAACTTACTACGTTTTTAAAAAACGAGTTTAACTAACTAAATAACTAACTAAATTATTTTTTTGTCAACTTAACTAAGATTAACTCTAAAAACTTAGTACTAAGTTTTAACTAAGCAAGTATTTCAAAAAGCTATCAAAAATCTGAAACTTTGGTAGCATGTGATAAGCAGTGTTGCAATTAGAATTAGTAACTATTTTTTTTGACTTAGGAAAAAACTCAGTAATATTACTTAGTAACTAACTAAGTTTCAAAAAAAACTTTTTACTAACTAAATAACTTACTACGTTTTTTTTGGAGCGTTAACTAACTAAATAACTAACTACGTTTTAAAAAAACGAGTTTAACTAACTAATTAACTATGTTTCCAAAGAAACTTAGTTGCAACACTGGACACAAGTGATGCGATTAATGTTAATCATGGTAGGCCGAGTAATTCTCATCAGCCGACGTGGCCGTTCTGTAGCTTGATAGCGACCGTCCTTTCAGCCCATCCTTGCTCATATTCCACAACGCCCCGACGACGCAGCTGCCGGCAAGTTCGCCTGCGTTGCGCGTCAACAAGCGCAGCACGATCACTCCGTCGCTTCCCACGAAGTCGTTCGCGAATCGATTGAACAAGATCTCATCTTCCCGAGATTGGATATCGATGTGCTGTAAAACGCAAGTGATGTTTCAATTAGCAAACTGGCACGGGGTGGCGTTGTAGTCGACTGTCGAGTGACATCACTGTCGGCTACAGCGCCTTTATAATGTCCTCATTTGTATTGTGCGTCGTCACCTAGTCGTCTGTCTCACATATAGCCTCTTGCTCTCTTTTTTTGCCTCCCCCACTTGACTGCGCTTTGTCTGTTGGTGCCCGTCTCCGGATGAGCACACCCAAAGCTACTTCGTTTATAGAGTAAGAGCTCCATACACCGAAGACCGCAGCCCGCAACACAAGCAGTGAAAGTTTAATAAAGTCATCGATTAAATGTGAAACGAACGATATCATTAGCGTATCATTTTCTGTCATTTAAAAATGTGTTAGTCGTATCTTTTGTGATTTTTTCGTAGTTTCTCTATAGCAGGAAAGAATAGGAGTTGTCGACGATAATTAATCATTACTAAATCTTAAATTCTCTAATATAGAAGGACACAATATCAAAAAATGATAAAATCATATTGCTAATTGACAATGGGCCGGTTCCATAATCGTTTCCTAAGTCATTCTTAAGTTATGCATTACTTAAGCCCATTATGAAGCATAGCGCTGAGTATCGCTATGAATTGCTTAACTTTAGGAAACGATTATAGAACCGGCCCAATGATATGGTATGTTATAATAAATGTTAAATTGATTGTGACTATCCTTCACTGTTGGCAAATAGCAAACTTTGTGATGCTATATTTTATGTGGAATGCAAATGTAAGCAAGATGCTATCAGTATTCCGACAGTAAGAATCACCTCTCAAATTGAGAACTTATCTATTGGAACCGAATGCTATCAAAACTAACATCGGTAAGCTTATTACCTGCTGAGAGTAGATATTAAATTAAATTAAACATAATCTTAATTTATTTCCGATGCCAAAATATTTGAATAATTACTGTTTTATTTGCTTAGTTAGATCTTTATGAAGGTAGAGGTTTCTTTTCAACTTTGAGAATATTTACTTCCCAATAATATTAATGTTATGATTAGCTCTTGAGGACACGAATTCTCTTAGCATCTCACAGCTGGACAATCATCGTATTTGCGGCAATCTCAATTCCAACTATTGCACTGACTCCCTGATATTGCCCTATGCTTAAGGTTTGAAGTTAGCATCTACTTATTTCAACGAAATTTATAAGAGCAGCTCTCAAAACTTAAAATTTAAATATGAAATAAAAGTAAACTTACGCAGCCGTTAAGCAAGCGCTTGAGGAATGTCTGACGAAAATATCCGATCGAGCTGACGACGAGCCAATAGATAAAATTCTGAATGGTAATGAGGGTGACAATCAAAAACCACCACCACAGAAATATATAGATTTTCTCATTGAACAAGTTGATCATCAACACACACTGGATCGACCAGCGGTGGATATTTCCCAACTGGCGAACCTGAAAAGAAACTGATTTCAGTCTCGTTGGGTACGTGGTACCAAGAGATTAAATATAAAAATCTGAGCCCTACTTCATGTGAGCTCAGTAACTGAAATGTGAGATTAGTCAACTCATTATCACATTTCAGCCATATATGGCCTCGTATCAAAGATAAGAGACAGAGCTAACTTTTCTCAGATTTCAGTAACCGAGCTTTAGAGTGATAAAGTCTTATTCTTTAAGCATTGCACAAAAGACAGCGCGAACTATTCATTATGTGACAACAAAAGTTGCAGTCACCAAGGAGATGGCTTTCAGAAATTCAGTGCGCGTCCGCAGTCTTTTCGGCAGGACTAGCGAGCGGGACAGTATCTCCTTTTGGATCGAATTGGTTCATTTATAAGTATGACGGTGGGATGTTACAGAAATTTATATATTCTTACGGAAAGAAATTTATTCCTTAAATAAGATTTATGTAGTGGCCTTGATAAGTGTTTATGAAATAAACTAGAGTAGAAAGATGCAAGCATACTTCAAGATCGCACATAGTGACGCGAGGAAAGTGACCAGTTTCGAACCAGTCGCGACCGGCGACCACATCGGACAACATTTGTGCTCCCCAGTACTTGTACTGCGTTCCAAGGAAAGCGTTGAGCAGGAAAAACTGCAGTATGCAGTTTACGATGAACAGCAGCTTCACCAACAAGTACGTGATTGTTATGTAAGCGCCAACCAAACCGGACGTCCATCTTAAAAAAAGAGCAAACGTCAATTTTTAGCCGAATAAACCTGTCGCAGGACCTTACAGCCCACCAAAATCAAATGAACCAAGTTAGCGCTGAGTGCAGCAAGTTATTTTTTGTATCGAGCATTGTGTCGTGCTGAGAGTATACATAATGGGATATGAAGCTAGTTAGTCTCACTGCGGTCAGCGTTAATTAGGCTTCGTTTAATTGTCATGGATTGCAAGTTCCCAGCACCGAATAAAGTTGCTACAGTTCGCCAATGACGAACTCCGTTTTGGGTAAAGATGTGACACTTTCGTCGATTCCGCTTCTCAAAAGTTTTACTGCTTTTAATATCATCTAAATTCTGGTTGCCAAAATAATAATTCCTCACGATATAACTTTGATTTTAAAGCTCAAACAACGATATCGGAATTCAAAACTTTACAACTCTACGTTGCGCTCCTCACTACGAATAAGGGGAAATCATATTTTGATTTTACGGTCGGTCTATCCGCTGCTGTTTGCGGTAATCTGAACAATAAACAAGAAGAAATAGCATCATTCTCTAAATGTAGTTTATTGAAATTCAATGAACACTTCTTGAATAAAACAATGAATATTTTTTCTGGAGTGCACACGATGAACTGTTCATTGAATTTCAATCAAGTCGATTTAGAGAGCAGGACTATCGATTGACTTTTTTTCGTATTTTTATATCGCATTTCTCTCTTTGGGTGTCGTGAACGAAAGTCGTATTAAAGTATATTTCTTCAGACCTGACCCCACATTAAAAGAACATAAAACTCTCGTCCTTTCCCTAAGTAGCCAAATCTCTTTCGACAATAACGAATGCTCCACTAAAGTTGCGCCTTTCACAACGAAGAATATTGGTGAAAAATTTGTCTGCTGATTAGTATAATCACCGAGACACGTGATGGGTGTAACTAAAATGCCAGCTTGAAAACTGTATCAGCAGCATGCATTCCTTAGGCGTTGTTGAATAATAAAGTCTTATCAGAATATGGTCCCCGCTCTGCCGAATTTCGTAAGCGCGCCCGACTCATCGCAGTGACTGCATCAGAAATAAAATTAGAACTTAACGTAACTAAATACTCAGTCAATAGGCCCGTAAAACTGGTAACGTAAAGCGTAAAAATTGTGTATGTGTTCACCGTCTGATAAGCTGAGAAGAACACCAGTTTGAACACCTTTCAAGTCACCGATGTACTCTTAACTCATATCATATGTATTGACGTCATGATGTCCTATATGCAAGTAACGAATGGATAAAATCAAATTTTTAAGTGGTAACGGATATGGCCCAGTGAAAATGGGGAAATTTCAGTGAAACGTCCCTTCCAGACGCCAGTTTCATAAAACTATTGCTTGTGCATAACTGCGTAATTGCAAGGGCTGTGATTGGTCATTATTCAGCTTTTCCCAGTTATTTCTGGTTTTCTGACCAATCATTGTGCTAGCAATTTTGCAATATTGCAATTCTGCAATGGTGAGAGTTTTATGAAACAGGGCCTTGGATGTGAAATCGCATTCGCTTAGGCTATGCAATCGA